>QNGE01000085.1:92169-113040 GCA_008508345.1 Paragonimus westermani | reverse complement strand
GGTTTACACTGGATATGTGGTGTGTTGGTGGAACTGCAATTGGTGCAGCGCAAGCCAGTTGCAGTGATATATAAGCGCAGGCGTCCTTTGGCTTCGGTCACTGTGACAGGCTAATCCGAATCGGATGCCGCCAACCGTATCAAGTCATCACTTGTCACTTCGCGTCTCATTCATAAAGGATCTACAATAACCATTACAAGGTTCCTACGGTGGCTAGATGAGATGGCTATGGATTTCAGACTGAGTGTGTAGTCCTAATCGTAGGGTCATCGATTAGACATAACACCGTCCCCGTAGAAGCTATCGCGAGGTTTAAACACTACTTAGAAGTGAATGTGGCTGAGCGTCTGCATACGTTAATTCGGCCTTGCTTATTATGAGACCAGACTAACACTTACCAACATGGTTGTTAGTAATAAAAAATAACGAGGTGTTGAGCAATTTTTTCCAATGCTTCTTTCTCAGTTACATAAGTTTCACCTAGACGTGTCACGAGACAAACTGAAAAAATCAAGGAGTGACTGTTAACGCGTTTCAATAAAGGCAACCGCTAGATTCTATGCCACCGGACGTTACTTGAATGTTACGTCACACGGTCAGGGTCAAGTGATTGTGTGTGGTTAAAATGGATGTGATTGGCCTGATGCCATGGAATTCCGAAGGACTGAATAAATTTCTTTTTAGAACACAGATTATGGATGCGCGGTCTGATCGCAATCGATTTGGCGGTCACCAGAATGAGCTGGCGGATTTTCCTAGATTGAGTGGTGATAACTCTGTAGACAACCCGAAATGCTTTGGTGACATCTGTTAGATGGTTGGTATAGGCAAAATATGTAGTACTGACGCTACCAATTGGTTTACGGCAACCAGTTCTAATCCGAGCCGGATGGTGTTCTTGATCCTTTTTGAAAACTACCTGGTAATAGGACCAACGCACTGTAGCGTACAAAAGTAGGATTGAAATAAATACATGAACAATGGTTGATCGTGGACTGGTGACTTGTCTTTCAGCCTCAGTTTTAACATCCGCATTGTTGTGAAGCAGCTTCTTAAAGTTGCCGTTGTAAAGGTACTGGTGTGTGCAACGGTTAAATTGACCTGCTACAATATCCCCTTTAAACGGAAGTTTTATAAACCCCGCCTTCTTTTCATCAAGCGGAGTTGTGGCCGTTATATTTGATAAGCCAGACTTCGTTTTTGCTTGTTGAGCACAAAATTGCTGGATCCAGTATGTTGACTTATCTATGTAAATTTACGATATACCGATCTAGTCCGGACCGCCTACATGTTTGCCACCATTCAATCTAGAAAAGTCGGTCAACATATTCTAGCGACCGCTGAATTGCTTGCAGCCAGGTCACGCAAACACAAGCCATGCTCTCAAAAGAAACTCGTTCACTTGCAACTTTCGTGGCGACAGATCAATCATGCCCACTTCAACCATACACAACCATTTGACCTTGAACTTGCAAAATCTAGTCAATTTTCGATCTGGAGCTAATCAATTGTGGATCTGTACTTTTATTCCAGTTTAGGCACACGACTTCCCATTACATGCTACAGCAAATCATTTTGGTGTATTGGAATTTCCACGTCAGAATTTTGGACGTGACAGCAAGAATGCGATTGGCCCAACCAACCGGAGGGGACAATAAATCCTAAGTGGAGCACTTCACATTGGCTACCTTGATAGAGTAAGTGGTACGGGTTATTCGAGGGATGTCAACGGCACTGCTTGATGGGAAGGGGGTTAGCGGTCAAAGTAAATCACAAACGATCTGGCCCTGTTCCTACTAATTCACTAAACCGCTAGCCGTATTGGTTCCTTTGACAGTTAAAGGGTTGCGAGTGGTTAGGGGTGTCTGTGATTCTCACGTCCAATAGGCGTGAGCTTTGGGGTCGTGGTAGATTTCGAGCTGTGATGTGAGAGTGAACCAGTTTGTGAGAACATTCTCGTTAGTCCTGTCATATACATGGCTGGCGGACGCAAGTACACTTGCATCAGTCCCGAAACACGCAGACGTATTATCGAAGCATTTGAAAGGGGCGATGACTGGCGCACGGTTGCCCTTCTAAACGGAGTCAAGTGTAATACCGTTTACAAGTGGCTACATGTGGATTGCACCAGTTATGAAGCTCAGCGTCGTAAAGAACACAGAAGCAAGATTCTGACAGAATCAGAGATCGACATGTTGCTGGAGTGGACTTCCGTGGACCCAACGATTACACTGCAATTTTTGAGACTGCGCGTGAAGGCTGAGTTTGAGAAGGAGTGGTCGACCATAACGATTAGTCGCTACTTGGATGGCCGGTGCATGACTGTCAAGAAACTGCGCCAAGTACCCATCGGTATGAACTCGAATGAGAATTTGGAGTTACGGCGACTGTTTGCATATCGACTGATGGAGTGGTATGCAAATGCGAAGACTATTTGCTGGATAGATGAGACAAACTTCAATTTGTTCTGTACGAGGTCAATGGGACGTTCATTAAAAGGAATGTGAGCATGCGTCTCTGTAACAAACGGTCGAGACCGTAATCTCCATTTGATTGGAGCTACGATACCATGTTCGATAGTAGGCTATACGACGATTTGGAGAGAAAACAACAATTTAGGGTAGAGATAATGGTAGAAAAAACATTGACATAGAACAGATTCAACTTGATGACGAGTATACTAAACTGGGAAATGACATAGGTCGCTTAGTGTTTTGGCAACACGGTCGTAAAACGTCATGTCGCAGTTGACAAATGGTACTGTAAACCTCAAAACATAGTGTGACGTGTTTTAATTTCGTAGGTAGAAGTGTTAATTTTCAGTCGCTTTCTTATTAATATGTGGATTCGCTTCGATTATGAATGTAACCTTTTATTGTCCATCGTTTGGAGAAAAATTATCGTGATCACACATATTGTTAAGAAAACACCATAATGTTAATCTACCGACTGACATTCATTGATCACTGATTCCTAGTCCCAAATTGCGATTCAGTCGTTGTGATCAGTTTGACCAGTTTGAGTGATCAGTTTGAGTTAATCAATATCTCTTGGACCTTTCATAATGACTTAAACTACGTTCATTTGGTTAGATGGAGAAACCAAGTGAGAAGTTCTGACCAAGCAGTGCTGGGAGCTAAGAGAGAAAGTAGCACAAGGACTGTCGATTCGGAGAAACAATGCGGGGATTATGAGCTTTAATAAAACACTACAAAAATCCATTAATTTGCATATAACATTGGTCGCAGAAAGTCATAGTTGCAACGGATACCAGTGCCTAGTTCCTTTGTCTATCGAGTGCTTTTTCATCTTAAGCTGCACTCCAATACTTCTTCATTTATTCTCCCGTGATTATTTCAATATTCCAATATATGTCCATGTCTCGCTACTGAACAAGAATAGGTGAGTAGTACGGCGCGGTCGCTCGTCTCCATTACAGTGGTTATCGACTGAATTTTACCCCCCCTTTTGAAATAATCGAGCATGCTGAACACTGTCCACTGAAGTCTGTGGTTAAATCTTTGGATATGATCACTGGGCCTACCCATAGCGGGGTTGATGACATTATGGTTAGCACATCACTCTCACACAAACAAAGGCCGGAGTGCAAATTCCAGCTTGAATTATGATATGCACTTTTAATCACCTTAATAAAGATGAAACTATCGTCTGCAACTCTGCTCCGAAGTGGGCTAGCCGAAAGCGTATTTGACTGCGAAAGCTGCGATCAGGTATGTGATGATGAATTCGAAATAAGCCATCTTAAGTACTTGTATGGCGCTTATTAACTTGTTATTTCGAGACACAGCTTAACAAGGCTCTGGAAGGGATTGCAACACGAAGGAAAGTGTGAAAACAACATAATACTGTTCAGCACTCCAACCTCCTTTTAGTAATGCAAAATGAACTGCACACACAATAATTTGATGTGACTCAATTGATAACATTGCGCCTTGAAAAAAATCAGTTACCTTTAATACAAATAATAACATACTTTTCCAAGAGGTCCAAAATATACTGATATTTCTTCCGAACAATTGTGCCTTCGTTGGCTTGGAAGATGCTGAATATAACGTAAAGAATAACGAAGATGACGAAAGTGTATGGAGAAAAACTTTACTTGACAAGTTGCACAACCGTACGCTACAAACATGATGCCGACCCGTTGTGTACGATCCTGCAAACAAAGAAGGATCGAAAAGCATTGTCTGAGTACGAGCGCATTCACGCCCTCTTTTTCTGTGTGTGGTCATGCACTTGTTCTGGATGACCATAGTACTTCGATCATGAACACTATTCTGCCTAGCCCAACAGTACTGGCGCAAGAATTATATTCGTCTAGGTCATAAGCGAGACCAAGTGGGACGGACTAATTTATGTAGGGTCCATTCTCAACTTACACGCTAGTTCTGTGTTTCCTTCTGAGCTGTTCTACGAAACAAAACTCGACCTTGTCTCACATAAGCCCTTGACTCGTAACAGTACTCCAGGACAACAACTGATATTTTGGTGGCTCCTCCGTATAACAGCATCAAGTAACTTGTCCTGTCCATTCAGATCACTCACTTAACATGAGTCTCTTGTCCTCTTAAATCAAAAAGTATGGAGCACGTAAATGGATGCTTCGTTCGTTAGTTCTGTACTTCACAATCTTCTCTCAGTGATTAACGTAACCTGACTACGCCTATTACAACGCGACAACTTGCTGTGTGCACAAAAGTGGGTGAAGCAACCTATAGGGTTGCCGTGGTGGTGATGACAATACGTGGTGTGATTGTATGCGTGTCCATACCCTGTCCATCTCTAATTGTCTGTCATATGTAACTTGCATGTTTTACGTTTGCGACTGATGAGAGTAAACGAAATGTTAACATATCGCAACATATGTCTTCTTTCTGCGCTGATGAAGTTGCGTCTTATGGTCTAATCTAGCACTGCCTCATTGTGATTTTCAGTTAAAAATTAAACGTTGTCTGTGCGCCTGGATTTTACGTTCCAGATATATGAGCGTCGTCTCAGTGTGAATAGTGAAAATCCCAAATAACGTGACTTGCACAACATTGGTCCGGATACTGATAAAAATACAATAAAAAGCCATGTGTTTCTGTCGGTCAGTAATTTCAACGACTAGGTTCTGCGAAAAAACAACGCAACACCATATCTTTGTGGAGGGATAAAATAGTACCAGATATCTAAAGGATCTCAAACTTGACAAGTCCATCTCGGCTAGTGGACTTTAATCCGGTTTTGCGTAGTGGTGATTGGTGAAGTTGCGCTGTAAACGAAAAATGAATTGAAAGTCTGTCCCTGTTGGAACATGCATACACCAGTGAACGGAACAAAGTGCCTCAGTCGGGTATCGAAAATCACAAGGACAGCATACGAAGAAACTTGGAAAATGTTGGTTAGAATATACTTGAAACCGATTGAATATTCTCAATGTCAGAAAAAACTGTGAACAATCGGTAATTCCAACTGTCTCCACATTCCCATAGATTTCTTCTGGATCAGTAATTTGCTTAATTGGAGTTACTTTGCTCCTGACAGAAAAGTTTCTTCAGACTAGACGGACCAGTTACAAATTTGATGGCATTTAAGACAGGCCAGAAATAAGCAACTAACTGGAGCAGGTCATGGGTCAAGTGTACATAGGCAGGGGTCAATGTTAGGCCTGAATGGCTAATTACAATAGATCAGGGTCACGTGAACAGTTAAGCAAACTGAAATCGATGTAATGCGTCAGATGGGTCGGTCACAGGGCCGAACCCTTTGGAGGAAAGTGAGCAAAAGTATCACAGCCTTAGTGCGTTAAGATTTTGATCTCATCCAGCCAACAGTGCAGGCTAGATCGACTGATCCGAAACCAGCAGCCATGTGCACAAGAGTTCAGTCGCCTCAGGTCTATTCAGAGTGCAATTGGCGACTGCTCTCAATACCAATGGAGCCGTTGTCAACCATGGAACGGCGATTTCCAAAATTCGCTCTTCCTGGACTAATCCGTTGCGGGTGAGCAAGCTGTTATTTTCCTGAATGCATATGGTTATTAGGTGGAATGCACTGAGATTAAATTAACGTCGCTTCCCTATTGAAAAACATACAATCATTCAAAACTCAGGCACAGATATTTGGATGTCGAACGGAGACCGATCGACCTCGGTCATTCACAGAAACAATCAATGATTGCAATAAGTTTGTTTGTAAAAGATCGATGCGTAATGTATTTGCACGTGCACCGTATTTATACAACGAAACTAGTTGAATTAAGGCTGTGGAACACGGTAGCAGGCCAACCAATTAGAGATGGTGTATGGGAAGAGACAATGAAAGTTACGAAGAAGTTTGGCCATAGAGCACAAGCATTTTGGTTTTAAGTGGTGTTAAGTAAAACACAGGCAAAGGAACCAAAATTTAATTTCATCCTTCTGTCTCACTAATAATCGGGCTTATTAACGAGAATGGAATAATTATTGGCAAAATCGACATTAATGATAGCAACGTATGGGCGATGTAGGGTGACAATTTACCGCCACACAAACAGGAAGAAAGAAAGCAAGTTCCAGTTGTAGTAAACAACCAAGAGGAGGACAGGGAAATTAACAATGAAAAGCAACTATGATTGTTCTCAAACATTCAATATTTTGCCAAGCAAACAACCGAGCCATAACTGAAAATTAGGCGTCACCAACAAAATAGTCTCCTTACGGCATTCGCTGTCCTGCATCACTAAGTCTACTCACTTCACACTCAACTCTGTCAAATAGCAATACCATCCACACCTCTGCGACCGGTTAGACGTCATCTCAAATAAAGTCGCGAGGATTCAAACCAAACACTGGCTAGTTCCTTGGTGAGTGAATTAATTTCTCTACGCCACACTATCATCTGCCCATCACGCACCTCACGTTAATCGGCCGATGCATTGAAAAGAAGTGTCCGGTGTGGCAAATGACTAGCTGGCACCCCTAGTGCATGATCTAAACAAACAGGTCTGTGAGTAGATACGGGTTGGACAAGGGAGCTCACTCGATACTGACTACCAACTACACGGTCCCGAAACTCTTCTTTGCTCGTCCGTTGGTGCCACCCGATGCGAGCGATCGCATGTGAACACCGATGGGCAACCACTTGGAAACGATTTACATCTTCCACACTGATTGGCCAGAGGTGACACATGCTACGTAGAACGGTCTCCTCATGTACGCCACCCTAAAATTAATGGAGGTCTCTCTGTTGTCAGAGGTGTCTTAGATTGGTGAACGTCGCCATTAATTCGGAGGAAATAGCATTAACTTAGATGCATCCAATTGTGTAAGTGCAAACGCAAATATCTGAAAATTTGAGGCCGATTTTAACTTAGAAGACGGAAAAAGGAGAACAACAGACATGGCGTCATCCTCGAGAATATATGTCAGCTAAGTGTCGAAAATGACCACCGAAAAACAACTCTGAATACCAAGGACGTCGGAGGAGAGGAAGAAAAAGAAGCAAAGGTGCGAACAGCAGGGCAGAAATTACAGTCAGATAAAAAGGGCCAATACAACGGACACATCCCAAAACAGTCGAACACGCGAACGGACACAACACACCGATAAAACCACACACAAATTACCCGGCTCTGCATACGGGTGGAAGGGTACGCACATTTCCAGTACACTCACTCAGCCCCATCGTCCCAGTGCGTTGGTCACCACGGTCCACCATCCACAACACCTGACTGTTCACACACGTCTCTGAACTGTCTGAGCGCTAGAAAAGCAATGCTGCACTGGGAACTGGGAACCACCATGCGTCGGTGAGTGCAAATGGACAGAGTAAGAGTACTGTATTTCTATAACCAATTGTGTCATCACGATAGTCTTTCCACCAACCGATAGATAGTGAGTGGATGCATTCATGAACGTGACAATGCTACGAATCACTACGAGACTGCTGAAAAGTTGACGTTGATTCCATAGAATCTGAGACACGTGATGATGTGATCGTAGGTTTAGCGTGCCATTTGTGGACTCTGATGTGACCTATTACAGCCATGCTGTGAAAACAATCAGCGTCCGTTGACGTGTGTCAGTCGTGTGGCCTCGTCACTGGGCCGTGCCATTCCGCCTCCTACCAATATGTCTCATCTGACCATTTTATTAGTGCCGTGATCAAGACAACTATTTGTGGTATGGAGATCGGCGTGGACGGCTCGTTCACAAATGTTGTCCCGATTGAGGTTGTTTGTTTTCTGGAAACCTGTTTCGACCTGGTAAACGATACATCCAAGATAGGGAGGCCGTTTAGTTCGGGTCGACACGAGCCACTCGCATCATATGGGTTTGGATTAGGTGATGACGAACTAAGATAACATGTTGATACGTGTTAGTATTGATCGAACTGGACGGGGCGGTGCAAGTGGGTCGGGGTAAGGAGCGTAACGCAACCCCTACAATTATCGTGTGTGTTCGCAACCTGACTTCTCTAGGACTGTACGGACAGACTGTAAGTTTAGATGCATCTGATGATGGATTAGAATCGACAGTTTTGTATCACCGAAGGCACGTCGGATTTGTGAGCTCTGGATTGACTAATTCGTTCTGTGTATGCATCTGTCTACCTACTTGTCTGACTGTTTAAGTCTGGCCATGTTAAGTTATTGCGAATTAAACACAATCCATAGTTGATCCCAGCCTTTGCATTCAGGTAAGCCTTCCCGTCGGCCCATTTCGTAAGGAAGCATTAGCCTCGAGTTTTGCTCTCATTAGAGCACATCAGCGTGCATATTCTTGTCCGAGCCGGAATTTGCACTCCGACTCTCGTGTTTGTTCAGGTAAGTGGAATCAGACTTTTCTCAGTTCAGTCGAGTTTGCTGGACAGCAACCGCACACACCTTGGTCTGGACCAATCTATTATGCGGAAACCAGATCACATTAGTATAATACAAGTAAGAGAGCGATGTGCCAGTAGCCTGACAAGAGAACAACGTATTTAACTGGTTACTGTTTACGCCGCCCGTGGTGGAAGTGTGGAAGAGACCAACAACGAGCCCAATACGAAGCATGTAGGTACGCGATCGGTTATCTATGAATCTGTTCGAAGACGGATAGAAATTTCGTTGCAACGCGCAATGTTCACGATCTACAAGGAAGTGGTCGACCACGCACATCAACAGATCACTGTTCTACGAGTTATGTTCTGCGACGTGGAGCCACGTCAAATACAGGATCTGCAGAGAACGTCCACAAGTACAGAGGAACTCAAAATAGCTACGATCTCGGGATCCAACGCAATCTGATAAACTAGTTCGCAACATGTGTTGGTGTCACGCCTAAGGAGAATGTTTTGTGTGAACGAAACCACGAAGAACATTTTGGGCATCTCTTGTGAATCTATATTTCATGTACTAATACTCTCTTTTCTTTCTATCTTTCTGTGACGATGATGTCGACCTGTGAGTAGAACAGCATATCACTGGCAGTAACTCACAGATCCTTGTACTTAAGGCGATTCTATCAACTACTATTTGAGTATGGAATCTGATAGAACATACTGTGGATTACTGTCTCATTAGGGTGACGTTTTGCTTCACGTTTAGTGAGACACTGATGATTGGATGTTTTGATGCATGATACATCCGATTATTCAGACGTAGGACAAAAGACGTTGATTGTTTTCACAGCATGGCTGTAATAGGTCACATCAGAGTCCACAAATGGCACGCTAAACCTACGATCACATCATCACGTGTCTCAGATTCTATGGAATCAACGTCAACTTTTCAGCAGTCTCGTAGTGATTCGTAGCATTGTCACGTTCATGAATGCATCCACTCACTATCTATCGGTTGGTGGAAAGACTATCGTGATGACACAATTGGTTATAGAAATACAGTACTCTTACTCTGTCCATTTGCACTCACCGACGCATGGTGGTTCCCAGTTCCCAGTGCAGCATTGCTTTTCTAGCGCTCAGACAGTTCAGAGACGTGTGTGAACAGTCAGGTGTTGTGGATGGTGGACCGTGGTGACCAACGCACTGGGACGATGGGGCTGAGTGAGTGTACTGGAAATGTGCGTACCCTTCCACCCGTATGCAGAGCCGGGTAATTTGTGTGTGGTTTTATCGGTGTGTTGTGTCCGTTCGCGTGTTCGACTGTTTTGGGATGTGTCCGTTGGATGGGTCCTTTGGTTCTGACTTCGGTCTTTGTTGTTCGGCCCATAGTTCCGGAACTTACGGCTTGTCTTTGAGTGTACGTTTCACGCTGGCTAAATCCTGGAACCTTAGCTTTTTAGTTTTGTTCAGGTGTGCACAGAGGCGTCGGACGTTTGGATAGCTCAGTGTTAGCGTTGTGAATGCACTTAAAATGGATGGGTTCTTATGCACATTCTAACTCTGTTTATCTAGGGCCTTTTGCTATCCAGGAGAGTTGTTTGCGCTGCCTGTTGCCTTTTACACTGGATCTATTTCGGGTGTCAAATAGGGGTTCATGTCGTGTAGGACACATGTCACAGTCGAACGGCTCATACAAGCAGACATGTGAGGCTGCGGCACGCTGATCAGGATCTCGAGCGAGCTTCACTGACGCACTCTGCTAGTCTCAGTCAGTCATTCATGATTTGGTAGCGGTTCACCAACATATTCGGTGCACAACTCAGCTGCTCGATTTCACTTAGATTTTACAAATCAATGCGCCCTGCTTAGCAATTCTCGAAACCTATAAAATGCGTGTGATTCGCTCGTGTTTATTTACTGAATTTATTGAACCGGCCAAATTCTTGATATTACTATGCTTGCGGTAATTTCGAGGACAAAATCAATAACTTACGGTAAGTCTAGCTGCTCAGCCAGGTCCATATTAATCTTGAGGCGTTCGCGTAACTCGCTGGCCCACTTCAAGTTGCCCGCAAGTCTGGGCATGTTCTTGTGAACGTGACCATGGGGACCAACTTTGGGCGATTTTTGCTGAGAGTTTCCACTGGCACACTGCCCGTGATCACTATCCACTCCAGAGTCTCCAGCTCCGATTGTGGCTTCAGGTGTCTGATCCGATTTGACCAGGTGACCTACGGGATTCGGATCAGAATACGGTGACCGAAATGAACAAAACTTTATTCAAACCAAATGTCACAGTTCGATGCTTGAGAACTGCCATTCTCATTTAGACTGTTTGAGTGAAACTATCAGGTACAAAAGTTAACACGGCTGCCGATTGTATGCACTTCAGTTTATGAGATTTACAAAAAATGTTGACACAGTTGACATCCACGCAACGGATGTGTAGGTCATCCTCAGGTCCATCGAGGTAATTCCAGCCACACTGCCAATACTAGAACGTACTTGATGGATTGCAGAAATCCGAAACTAATCTTAGCTTACAAGTTCTTCGATTGTCTTCCTTAAAGTAGCCTGCTCCTGTAATTTCATATTACTACACTACTACTGTTCATTGTACGCATAGAACATGCTCACGTGTGACAGATAAATTCATTGCCTATCAAAATATAAACCACGCAGGCTTTTTTCTTGATGGTTCACGCCCGGCGTGTGTATAAGCAAGGGCAATTGTGCGCATTTGATTGACCGACAGGAGGGCCGTGTCAGTGAACAAACCAGATGCGATAATAAATAAGCTAAGTAATAGTGATTACACAGTTGAATGGTTAAACGTCTGAGCTAGCTGATTATGCGCAAGCAGTGCGGCTACACTAAACGATGGTCATGGCATATGTCACTTGACAATGTGACCACTACGGCACGAAAACGAGAAACTTTATGGGGTAAAATGACCGGAAGTTTACCAGTATAGGAGAAGGTACAGTAATTATGTATAGAGAGGCTTCCTTGATTTATCTATAGTTACGACACGTAGGGGTCTGACGCGGTTCTCTAATAAGTTCAGTTTCCGTCTCTAAGACCGAATGCTGACTGATTCAGAAGTGGGTGCTACATCGGATGTGTTTGACCACTAGCTGAACATGCCCATTAAACGTCAACGGTGCATCTGTTCCTTGTAGGTGCTAAAATTTCTTCATTTTAAGTCCGTTCCCGAACACTAAGCTCCTGTCGATCGCCTGAAGTCGTATACATGTATTCACGTGTATACGCCCTAAGCAAACTAGCAAAGAGAAATGTCCTCGTTATTCGCGTTTTGATGAATGTTTCATTGAGTGCACTCCACAATTTAAAATTCAGTTAGTCATGTCGAACAATGAAGTACTGTCAAGTCACATTTATTTACTTAGTCACTCAATCACAGACGGAATCCACTGAGTTGACACTACAACTCAATTGGAAGACTGGGGAGTTAAAGTTCTCAGTGAAGTGGTAAACCTGATGAACTCGAATGAGTACAATATCAGTCGTGGAGTGATGGCAAAACTCTTGACATTTTCCGCCACAGTGGTAGTCCTCATCAAGGGATACCTTTCGAGTGACTGTTACAAACAGGATAGTTCTCACTCAGGTCCACCAACTCGCTTCTAACTTAACGCGCAATACTGTGAAACCACTTGTCTAGAGGAACTCGTTAGATCCTAATTCGCCGTACAATATCCCCATTTAGCCAATGTGACTAAGAAAACAATGATAGAAATTGGCTGTGGAATATGCCTTAACATTTCTGTTAATATTTCCTTCATTGCGGAGGCGTACCGTGAACGTCAGTAGACTACAAAAATAATTCCCAGGAAGCTCACAAACGCACGGTGACGAACCGTATGAACACGATTAACTAATGCGTTAATCAAAGGGATTACAAGCTGCGGGATGCATCCTCCACTTTCCAGTCACACCGCGAGTTATCTACTGTTTTTCCCCCTGAATTGTCGCATCATTGTCTGTATTTATGCCTACGAGCAATCTACCAGCGGCTGCATATCCTCTGAAGGCAAGATACGTCGTTGAAAGCGGTTCACGTTCAGCATTCCATTCACAAAGATGACGGTTTGCAGTTACAAATTTAGGCGGGGAGACGTTTTGCCAGCCTGTGGATACAACCGTACATGTGTCCATTTCATATGGACTTTCAATCTGAACCATTTTCTTTCTGCTAGTACTAGTCCGTCTCCCCATTCAGAGTTTGTGAGGGCTTCACTGCTTTTAGCGTTAGAATTTTCCTGACTCACGTTCTTTTAGGTACAGGCGGTGACAGCTCGCCAGTGTCGTAAACTGTGATTAGCTGCAACTTTTCGTCTGGAGTTAAAAAAAGGATCTGAATGATGTGCCAATTAAATGAAGCAAACCCGTTTAAACGCATGTGTACGTAAGGTATGACCACCATCAACGTAGCTACCTCTTTAGATGAATAAGTGTGAACGTGCGACGCTTCGTAAATCGCTGTTCGGTAGGACACTTTCGTACACCGGCTGTGGTGGGACAGCCATAATACGTCCATAGCGTGTGACCGCTCTTACTGACTACGACTGAGTGACCTAAGAGACTTTCGAGGGGCGGCAGCGGCAAAGACTTGGACCGAAGTTTACTGCCTCCCTCAATTGGATAAAATAAACCACAGGACTAGTCGCACACACAAGTGTTTTGAGTAGGGAATGCAGGTGTGAGGGGGATAGTAGGCCCGAGAAAAACGACAAGCAAGGCATATAATTCACTAACAAATGGCACCAACGCCAGATCGCCTCATATGCAGATGACAGGTACGTGTAATGACATGCAAACAAATCGGGGACTGCATTAAAATTTTTCTCATCAATCATGAACTTGACAACAAATTTCAAAGAAAGATCCAAAAGACCCATACAACGGACACATCCCAAAACAGTCGAACACGCGAACGGACACAACACACCGATAAAACCACACACAAATTACCCGGCTCTGCATACGGGTGGAAGGGTACGCACATTTCCAGTACACTCACTCAGCCCCATCGTCCCAGTGCGTTGGTCACCACGGTCCACCATCCACAACACCTGACTGTTCACACACGTCTCTGAACTGTCTGAGCGCTAGAAAAGCAATGCTGCACTGGGAACTGGGAACCACCATGCGTCGGTGAGTGCAAATGGACAGAGTAAGAGTACTGTATTTCTATAACCAATTGTGTCATCACGATAGTCTTTCCACCAACCGATAGATAGTGAGTGGATGCATTCATGAACGTGACAATGCTACGAATCACTACGAGACTGCTGAAAAGTTGACGTTGATTCCATAGAATCTGAGACACGTGATGATGTGATCGTAGGTTTAGCGTGCCATTTGTGGACTCTGATGTGACCTATTACAGCCATGCTGTGAAAACAATCAGCGTCCGTTGACGTGTGTCAGTCGTGTGGCCTCGTCACTGGGCCGTGCCATTCCGCCTCCTACCAATATGTCTCATCTGACCATTTTATTAGTGCCGTGATCAAGACAACTATTTGTGGTATGGAGATCGGCGTGGACGGCTCGTTCACAAATGTTGTCCCGATTGAGGTTGTTTGTTTTCTGGAAACCTGTTTCGACCTGGTAAACGATACATCCAAGATAGGGAGGCCGTTTAGTTCGGGTCGACACGAGCCACTCGCATCATATGGGTTTGGATTAGGTGATGACGAACTAAGATAACATGTTGATACGTGTTAGTATTGATCGAACTGGACGGGGCGGTGCAAGTGGGTCGGGGTAAGGAGCGTAACGCAACCCCTACAATTATCGTGTGTGTTCGCAACCTGACTTCTCTAGGACTGTACGGACAGACTGTAAGTTTAGATGCATCTGATGATGGATTAGAATCGACAGTTTTGTATCACCGAAGGCACGTCGGATTTGTGAGCTCTGGATTGACTAATTCGTTCTGTGTATGCATCTGTCTATCCGTTTGTGTGTTTATCTCTCTACCTGTATGTGCCTGTCTTTTTGTAGATCTACCTCTCGCATCCAGCTGAAATCTAGTGTTCGCGATATCCAGGCCGTCAATAGCACCCACTGGAACGAAGGTTCAGCGCTATTGTTGACTGAACCAGTGTCGCAGGGTCTGAGGGCTCCCGGCCAGGTTACCGAGTTGCACCCGACTTGAGCGTTCAAGTCACCCAGAACAGACAGTCGGTCACTCACCAGTGCCGACCGGATTGTGGCGGACAGCTAATCAAAAATCGGACTGTTTGTATCATCGGTGTGATACATGGTTGCACCATAAACACTAACAAAATTGGCGCACTCACCTTAGCGGAGTCGCAAGCTGATGGATAAGATTTGAGGGCCGATGCCATGCGGTTTGCCTATCATCAAAGCAATGATGCGATCAGCGACTACAAAACAGATACGATGCTTCCGAGCACCGTCTACTGAGTAACCCATCCGGTAGGAGATGTACCCAGCACCTGCTTCTCGGAGCTTGCCTTGATCTGCCAGTCTTATCTCACTCAAGGTTGCCAAGTCGAATCCATACCAGCGAAGTTTCACAGCGGTCAGTGCGGCTCGCGGTTTCGACTGTTTCGTAGTGTTGCAACGATCCAGTAGCCTGTGAACACTGCATGTCCCAATGGAAAGCGTTTTATGTCCCCGGGTGTGTGTTAGATTGGTCGTCGTGTTACTGAGACTTACGTGAGATTTGTCTACTTTGGAATTCGTGCTGGAGGGGTTTTTATGGGAGGGGATGGGGGAGGGTTTGGCAGTAACATATTTTCACCTATCCACCCTGCCGCAAACACCAGATGGAGCCACCCGGTTTATACTGCGTGACGACAGATACAGTATGCTATTCCGTTTACGTTGCATGACTTGTTTTGATGTGCCTTGGATACTGCCAGGACGCTCAGACCTTGACAGTAGAGCGAGTAGAGCCCTCAACCAAAGCCTTTGGCTCAAAAACTTGTACCACAATGCAGTGTGCGACACACACAGGAGCACACATAATCGCGACAACATCGACTGAATTGCACTAGTTGCGAAGTGGTCACCATCATTTGCTTGATTACGTGATTGTGCGACATTGCGAAGTGCGTAGCACGCGATTGATGTTTGTAAGTCATCCGGACAACGACAGAAGTTAGATGTCAATTGACTGGATGAATGTGAGATGAGGGCTGCTTTTCAGCGTGCCCTTGCCGCTGGTCTGTAAGACGCTTCTTTATCCACTACCCCTGAGAATATGTGTTAGCAATTCAGGGTGCAGATCAGATCAGCAGCAACTGAGACGATCGGTGTCGAACACCAGAAGCGTCCGGACTGCTTCAACGACAACAACGCGGCTATTTCCAGCTTGATATGAGAGAAGAATACGGCGTTTGTCGCCAACTGGCCGAACGTGTCCGCAGAATAAAAAACGACTGGTGGAGAGAGCAAGTTTGGCGGATTCAAGGCTATTCCGATCACCGACAGCACAAGGGGTTCCACTATTCTTTCAAGGCGATCTTCGGTCCATCCGTCCAATCTATCAAGACACTGGTTGACGTGGACACCGGCTGTTTGTGTACCTAGCCAGAGGACATCATGAAGGCCTGGTGCAAACACTTCGGTAACCTACTAAACCGTCCTGCTATCACTGACTGGTTTATCGTGAACAGCCTACCGCAACAGGCCATCAAATCTTCACTTGCTCTCGCCCCGGATTTGCGAGAGGTGCAAATAGCGATCGAATAAATGCACCATGGAGAAGCAACAGGTGAGGATAGTTTACCAGGTGAAACCCTGAAGAATGGCGGCCGTTGTTGGAACGCGCTCTGCTCCAGCTGACTCACTCTATCTGGAAGCAGGAAGAAATTCCACGAGACGCCAAGGATGTCCTGGTAATACGTTTGTTTAAAGGTAAGTGTAGCAAGCAGTACCCCGACAGGTTTCGGGGCATTAGTCTACTGAGCTGCGCTGGCAACGTGCTTGCAAGAATCCTTCTGAACCGGTTGAACGCGAGCGTTTTGGAAGTCAATGTTCCCTGGGAGCAGTGTGGAATCCGGGCGTGTCGGAATATGGTCGGCCTGATGTTTACCGCTCGACAGCTTCAGGAGAAGTGCCTGGAACGCAACCAACCGTTTCATGCCCTCTTCGTGGGCTTAGTTTCGGTGAGCTTCAAGGAGTTTTGGACGGTGCTTGGTAAGTTTGGATGTCCAGGTAAGTTTATCAGTTTGATTAGAATGTTGCATGTGGGCATGAAAGCGAAGGTACAATCCTGTGGACTGGCATGGGATGATTTTGACATTGTTGCTGGTGTGAAGCAGGGTTGTGTACTAGCCTCAGCTCTATTCAGTTTATACTTGACTGCCATGCTAACATTTGCTTTTTAAGACTCGGAGGAGGGCAGTGGCGAGAATGAGTACCGAAAGAATGGGTACCTACTGAATATTCAACATTTCGGCGCTCAAGTTTGACTACATATCTCAACGATGCGCATGCTTCCGTTTGTAGATGGCAGTGTACTGTTTGCTCACAGTGAAGACAAACCCTAGCAGTTGCCCACGAATTTCGCGACCGCAGCAACCAAGTTCGGACCGGATATCAACACAGGTGGGACTTTTTCTTTCTTTCAGTCTTTCCCGGGTGGATGTGATGTTCCTGCACCTGCGCCCGTGATCCGCATCAATGGAGATGTCGGCAACTGCGTAGACTTCTGTTACTCGGGTAGCAAATTGTCCACAGATCTGTCCGCGGTCCGTGAGTTCCCAGCACGCGTGGTAAAGGTTAGTGTCACTTTCTGACTTCTCGAAGGATATCTGGAAGGATCATAGTTTGAAAATCGCCACTAAGCTGCGTGTCTACCGCTCATCGGTGCTGTCAATGCTGCTGTACGGCAGTGAAACTTGGAAACTGTCATTGGAACGTGCGCTATTTGAACCGTTTCTATTTGCAGCGTATAAGACACATCTTGGGTAATCGGTGGTCGGACATGGTTTTGAACATTGAGGTATTGCGGCGAGCAGATATGGATGTGATGGAATCTATGCCGACGCTGAACCACCCTCGTTGATCAGGTCACGTCCATCGGATGGTGGATGACCGTATTCCAAAACAGATGCCTTTCGGACAACTGAAATCAGGTAGTCGGAATCTCTGTGGTCAAAAGCAGATATAGCAGAATGCTATACAGGAAAATCTTGTGCGTCCTAACATTGCTTTTAGATGCTGGGGAAAATTGGCGTTGAATTGGACAGTCTGGAGTAATATAACCTGGACGGGCGTCCCAAAGTTTAGTGAACAGCAACTGCGGGACCGTGAACGGAAGAGCGCAGTACGCAAGGGACCAATCAGTGCCCTAGGTCGTGATGTCATGACAGTATGGCGCTGCAATATGTACGGCTGCGAATGCGCTGACAGCCTTGGATAAGTAGGTCACCAACGTACGGATAGTAAACCGTCGACCAAAAGACGAAGAGTAGGTTAGGGTCAAATAGATTATATCTGTTGGATCCATTTTTTATTGTTCACATCAACCAACGACTATCGTCGTTTGGAGCTCACCCGTCCTGATTTTCAGAAACCTGGATGTCTGTGGTCTTCTGCATTTTTTTCTTTAGCATTGTTGGTTTACTGTCTGATGAATGTTTTTGCCAGGTTCCTTCCAAACCAACTTTTCATTCTGATTTTACTCCATACCCTCTCTAGAGTACAATAGTATGTACTAGCATGTGGAACAACTTCTTGCGTTATATCTTCAATAGTTCTCTTCTTTCAGTTCGGTTCAGTTCAGTTTGTCGGATGGCAGCCGCAAATAACTTGGTCTATACCAATTTGTTATGTTGGGGCCATATTGCACTCCTGGCATCCACCGATGTACGCGTATCGATCCGCTGACAACCGTTTAGAGGTCATTTGTAAATTGAGTGCAATAGAACCGATCTTCATCCCAGATATCACGACTGGCTAACGCGCACCTGTTAGTGATGAATGTGCCACGCATCAAAACATCTAGTCTACAGTGTCTCACTACACATGAAACAAAACGTCACCCTAATGAGACAGTAATCCACAGTATGTTCTATCAGATTCCATACTCAAATAGTAGTTGATAGAATCGCCTTAAGTACAAGGATCTGTGAGTTACTGCCAGTGATATGCTGTTCTACTCACAGGTCGACATCATCGTCACAGAAAGATAGAAAGAAAAGAGAGTATTAGTACATGAAATATAGATTCACAAGAGATGCCCAAAATGTTCTTCGTGGTTTCGTTCACACAAAACATTCTCCTTAGGCGTGACACCAACACATGTTGCGAACTAGTTTATCAGATTGCGTTGGATCCCGAGATCGTAGCTATTTTGAGTTCCTCTGTACTTGTGGACGTTCTCTGCAGATCCTGTATTTGACGTGGCTCCACGTCGCAGAACATAACTCGTAGAACAGTGATCTGTTGATGTGCGTGGTCGACCACTTCCTTGTAGATCGTGAACATTGCGCGTTGCAACGAAATTTCTATCCGTCTTCGAACAGATTCATAGATAACCGATCGCGTACCTACATGCTTCGTATTGGGCTCGTTGTTGGTCTCTTCCACACTTCCACCACGGGCGGCGTAAACAGTAACCAGTTAAATACGTTGTTCTCTTGTCAGGCTACTGGCACATCGCTCTCTTACTTGTATTATACTAATGTGATCTGGTTTCCGCATAATAGATTGGTCCAGACCAAGGTGTGTGCGGTTGCTGTCCAGCAAACTCGACTGAACTGAGAAAAGTCTGATTCCACTTACCTGAACAAACACGAGAGTCGGAGTGCAAATTCCGGCTCGGACAAGAATATGCACGCTGATGTGCTCTAATGAGAGCAAAACTCGAGGCTAATGCTTCCTTACGAAATGGGCCGACGGGAAGGCTTACCTGAATGCAAAGGCTGGGATCAACTATGGATTGTGTTTAATTCGCAATAACTTAACATGGCCAGACTTAAACAGTCAGACAAGTAGGTAGACAGATGCATACACAGAACGAATTAGTCAATCCAGAGCTCACAAATCCGACGTGCCTTCGGTGATACAAAACTGTCGATTCTAATCCATCATCAGATGCATCTAAACTTACAGTCTGTCCGTACAGTCCTAGAGAAGTCAGGTTGCGAACACACACGATAATTGTAGGGGTTGCGTTACGCTCCTTACCCCGACCCACTTGCACCGCCCCGTCCAGTTCGATCAATACTAACACGTATCAACATGTTATCTTAGTTCGTCATCACCTAATCCAAACCCATATGATGCGAGTGGCTCGTGTCGACCCGAACTAAACGGCCTCCCTATCTTGGATGTATCGTTTACCAGGTCGAAACAGGTTTCCAGAAAACAAACAACCTCAATCGGGACAACATTTGTGAACGAGCCGTCCACGCCGATCTCCATACCACAAATAGTTGTCTTGATCACGGCACTAATAAAATGGTCAGATGAGACATATTGGTAGGAGGCGGAATGGCACGGCCCAGTGACGAGGCCACACGACTGACACACGTCAACGGACGCTGATTGTTTTCACAGCATGGCTGTAATAGGTCACATCAGAGTCCACAAATGGCACGCTAAACCTACGATCACATCATCACGTGTCTCAGATTCTATGGAATCAACGTCAACTTTTCAGCAGTCTCGTAGTGATTCGTAGCATTGTCACGTTCATGAATGCATCCACTCACTATCTATCGGTTGGTGGAAAGACTATCGTGATGACACAATTGGTTATAGAAATACAGTACTCTTACTCTGTCCATTTGCACTCACCGACGCATGGTGGTTCCCAGTTCCCAGTGCAGCATTGCTTTTCTAGCGCTCAGACAGTTCAGAGACGTGTGTGAACAGTCAGGTGTTGTGGATGGTGGACCGTGGTGACCAACGCACTGGGACGATGGGGCTGAGTGAGTGTACTGGAAATGTGCGTACCCTTCCACCCGTATGCAGAGCCGGGTAATTTGTGTGTGGTTTTATCGGTGTGTTGTGTCCGTTCGCGTGTTCGACTGTTTTGGGATGTGTCCGTTG
>QNGE01000085.1:78988-91357 GCA_008508345.1 Paragonimus westermani | reverse complement strand
GTTTCCTTTCCTTATTAGCCAATCAATTGGCTAACCAGCATTGGCCGGCTGGACACAAAGGCCCCACTGGCACACCTCCCGGTCTTATTCCTTCGGGTTTACACTGGATATGTGGTGTGTTGGTGGAACTGCAATTGGTGCAGCGCAAGCCAATCGCACTGATGGCTTAGCGCAGGCGTCCTTTGGCTTCGGTCACTGTGACAGGCTAATCCGAATCGGATGCCGCCAATCGTGTTGTGTCCGTTCGCGTGCTCGACTGGTTTGAGATGTGTGTCCGTTGGTTGGGCCCTTTGGGTCTGAATTTGGTATGTTTTTGCTCCTCCATGGATCTTGGTCACGGCTTGTTTCCTTCCGATGAATTCGTCACTTATAGAAACGGGCCCACTCACTACTCTTGGGTTTTTGTTGTAATCTTTCATGTTCCTAGAACATTCTTTTTCATTCTGGTCTCGAGTTTGTTCTACAAATTATACAACTGCTTGTTGAGCAAAACCAGCTTATACTTAGCTTCCAGTTCGATGTTCAAACTGGCACAAATGTAACGTAAGAATGCTCATAGCTCATGTAGGAAATTTAATGTATTTAAATGCGGCACGCGATGTATATATATGTGGCATATAACTATAAAAAACTGTGTTGGAATTGAACACAAGCAGGCAAATTACCTGTCGGCTAGGACGAACGCTGTGTACCTTTTCCGGTTTAAGATGTATCGACGTTAGGTTAGGCTGTTCCGAGTGGATGAGTTGGATTCAAATAGCGAACAATGTCGCACTGCTAATATGGACACTAGTAGGTTGAAAAACAGAGACTAGGTGGCTTTAACAGAATAGTAAGAGGCGGTCCCGCCTGTTGCAGAAATTACATCAATGTAGGTTGCATAGACCCAGTTCCTGTTCATGAAAAATATCGAATCATCCAGGGGAACAAACCATACCAGATGATAGGTATGAAAGAATAGCTAGAATGAAGCATAAATTATACGTTCACTAAAATAAGTCTTGGTCATATCTCCGACTTTACTGTGAATTTCGTGGAGGCAGTGTACACAGATTATGACTATGAAAGTAAAGCTTGTAAAAGGGCCCTAGGCGACAACAACTTTCAGGAGAGTAGGTCAAAATAACCGTGATGTATGCTCAAGTCCCTAATTGGCTAATTACCTGACAAAACACGGAATCGCGATGGCAAACGGAGACCGATATTAATCAATCGAGCCAAACGGGTAGCATCTGATAAATGGCAACATGCTAACATGGAAATCCACATGCGTTATGAACCAAAATTCCGGTCTGAATACGAATGCGTACTACAGTTAGGTTGTAGGTACGAAATAAATAATGAAGTCACTGCTTTATCGAACGAGTCTTCACTGGTTCACGAACGTCGCTTGAACAGACAACCTTAAACTTAGTGGTTGGATAAGCATCGACTACCTCATGACAAATTCACTTTTTGTTATGATGACAGACTGAACAGCTTTTTATGCCTCTTGACGCCCACTCTCAATTCCTTCCTGTTTCATATCTTCTAGCACCAGAAAACTTAATGAAGCAAATGCTAAGATCAGCACAAGCGATTAAACAGATAAGCACGGAGGAACAACTAAACCAATGAAAACAAAGCGAAGAGCAAAACTGGCAGAAGAAGAAAATGGCTTCAACGTAACACGACGCCCAAACTAATCAATTTCATTCGTACTACATTTGGTGCGGATATCTTACAAAAGATTCTTTACCACTGTCGGATGTATAAGTGAAAAATTCAAAGGGTATTTTCGTGGTTTTCCGTGTGTAGAGAGTGAATTCAATTGTTAGGAAAAGAATACTGCTCAAGGCTATCGCTAGGAAGTTTAAATTTCGATCTCTGTATAGCTAAGAAACAATCCCGAATGAACGGATAATGCAACATTTCGATCGTGCCAGTGCATTGTCAATGCGATTATCTCACGAGAGCGTCAATCAGAATTGTACGTCGGGTGTTAGGGAGACTAGGCACTGTTGATGAACCACTGCAAGAGCACAAATCTGGTTTAGTATGTCCTCGAAAACTTTTGACCGAAACGTCTATCGCTACACCGATGACGCGAACGTATATATTGTGGTGGATACTCAGGCCGGAGGTGTGGGTATTCCAACACTCGGCGGAATACCTCGACGCGGGGGTAGGCACGTCCAAAACCCCACAACGAACGGATCGGGGACGGCGGGGGCGACCGGATGGGTCATCGCTCGACTGAATCGGACCAACAGGCGAAGAATGGCAGGCAGAAAACCCCCCGATAGAGGGCGCCGATCACGTACATAAACCGGACAGAAGTGCACACGATGAGTGAGCGGAAACCTGGGGGTGTTGTGGTCCGGAATGATGACTAATAAACGCGAGCGTGCGTGTGGCATGAGGACTAGCGTATTGGGCAATAAATATTGTGCTTTATTAGACGTCCCGCTACAATATGTGGGTACTGTGCATGTAATAACAATATAACTGAACTGAACCCGAAAATAAAGCAGAAATAATGAGGTACGCCCAAATGAGACAGATGAAGTGAGATGATGATAACTGTTAGGTTTGGTTACTAAGTGCACAGGTAAACATGCTCATAACTGTGAGGTGCCTACCGTGAAGGGGCATGTTCGTCCTATTAGGATGACGTGGTTACCATCAGAGGTATAGATATTCTTCGCGTAAACATCCGGTGACGAATTTCGCTACCTCATCACGTTTCAGGACCATGGTACAATCGATTACTATAAGCAGTCACCTGGTGTGGGCAGTGTTTCTTAGTTTCGTGCAATTTCAAGTTTGGGATTTAGCAAGGAGCTGTGAATAACAAATTTCAACCTACCCTGTGCCCCCTGTGGGTTCACGTGATGGTCGTAAATTCGTTTCACCGTTTCCATTTCGTTATCTAGCATTTGAATGAGCAACTTGTACTTTGGCAAACAAATCTCGCGGACGATTGGTCGGTCCATTAGGCTTATCACAATGGCGAGGAGCTGAGGAGAGTGGGGAATGAATATACAGTAAAGTGATATAAGGTCCGGCATGGTGAAATAGTATGATCAGAGTTATATAACATCCGGGGTGTACGACATTTTGTGTCACGTATTGCGCAGAAAATAATACCCGAGGAACTTTTTCCACATCTCTCACTAGTAGTTGCACAGTGGCGATAGTCAGTATCGGCTGTACTCAACCCACACACACTGAGAAGAAGTATGCTTTCGTTCCAGCCCGCACGAACCATCCACTTCAGGGCAAGTCACACGCAGTCAGAATTACACGGCCTCTGTTGACCCTATGTTATAGATGAAAATTCAGGTTAATCAACTCGGGCATAATTGTCGTGAATGGATGCCTCCGTGAACTGCATGAATCTACGGAATCAGTGCGTCTCAGCGACTGTCGTTCGCCTTTAATGCCACACACTAGACGATTGACACAATTCCTTTTGCAGTTTGAAACGTATCGATGACACTGTCACGTGTCACGATGCCGTGTTAGAATGTTCCAAAAGGTTTCTCGGGGTTTTAGAGGCTAAAATGCACATATTTAGGCTGACAGGAGATTGGCTAGTCGGTACGGGCTGAGTGGACACGAAACTGCCAGGTGCAGGGCATAAACGAAGCTGGTTCGGCTGTATGGGTGGCTGGTGGGGGGCTGACTAACGCGCATGTGGTGAGCACTGACCCGTACATGGGCTCGTGTGACAGAACGTAAGCAAAACACAAGCGGAAAGCCAGTAATCTACCTGTGGATATATGTACGATCAGCTCAAATTCACATAGGTTTCCGTCGGATAAGTCAGGCAATCCATGTCTCGGGTGTTCGAACGGCAACTAACCCAGAATGGTCCGATGGACGCCGTGACAGCTGACAATAGCAGGGAAACAGTCAGAGTAATCGATTTATCGCAGTTTTCAAACATGGACAAATAGTTTTGAGCACGTGATAAACCGCTGCAAAATCCACTTTGGGTTAGATGGGATTCCAGGTGAGACAAACCGCTTTACGTTGCTAGTGTGGGGATCTGTTGGCCATTATGCTAACTGAACAGGATGACTGACAGCTGACTAGCTACAATCAACTACGTTTCAGTACTACTGTACTGACTTGGAGATAAGTCCTATTTGCTTGGTGTACGATGTGTAAAATTCTCCCCGAAATCCCAGTGCACATTATATATAGGATCGTAGGGATCTTTGCCTGACGTTCGCTTGTTGCATGGGATCCCGTTTGTTTGCTTGCATGCCTGTCGGCCTGTGCGTGCCAATTGACGCCGCACACAATTTCAGTCTTCTCGCGCACTCGACGGTCGGATCCTGAACCTTCCTAGCTCTTTCCGCACAGCGTTCAGAGGTGGCTGAGGCTTATTGCAATTATCGTAAAATATACGTTAGATCTCTCTCAGTTATTCGTATTTTTATTTCAATTCTGGTATTTACTGCGCATACCTAGGAAAGGTTAATTTAGCGCACTTCCACACTAAACTATGACTGATCGTGGCAATAGTGAACACAAAGAACGGCTGATTAAGTACGAAAATGTGTCAATAATCAAATAAACCACTGTTGCATGCACACAACATGCTTACTTCGTTCAACCAAGATCTTCGGTGAGATGTCCACTGAAGACTGGAACTAAACACCGACTGTATCTATCTACTGGCTTCCAGGAGTGTCATCTCTATTTCTATGTTCTACAAGGGCTTTCGTAAATCAGGCTATACGCCTCGCACATATACACTTTGTCACTGTCCAATTTGAACATGGCAGTAAGAAGATGGATAGTGGTAGATGCTAGCATTTCGGTACCAAATAACAATAACCAGGAACATATATGTGACACTATTTAACATGAAAACCCGTCACAGGAAGGAATAATTCTTCGATCTTTCTCTTGTGCAGATCACTGAACCGAAACTCGTAACACAGTCATCCCAACATGTCATACATTCGTCCATTCAGCCCGCATAAAGGGATTCGTTGTTGCTTGCATCATGACCAATGATGAATGACAGTTAGTCGTCAGATCAGTTGATCCTACGTATGACTTTCATTCATTTACTCAACTCATCACTTAGTATGGACCAACTCGTCATTCATATGTGAGAAGCAAAACCAGGTCCACTAAGGAGCAAATCTAAACTGATGACGTTGTTTACATTTAGGTTCAAATGTGCAATGGTCTGGGGATCTCAGAGTTGTCAAGCCTTTAACTAATGGAGTTCTCTGCGCAATTTGGTGCACGTTAATAGGTTTCGATGAGTATCTGTTGAAGAATCGAACTAAACACTGGTTACAATTAGATCCAACCCAGCTACTCAGTCCTTGAGAGTTTCACTCGTGGGACAGGGAAGTAAGGGAAAGAATGCTGGAAAATCTGAAAACAATTGCAGTTGTCAGAAGTTACAAAAGTTTCAACTGTCCACCTTCATTCGCACTTGAGCTCTTCGCTTTGTGACCTCAGGTGTCCCATAAACCCATCCATTCTAATTGTGATTTTTCTATACAGAGAGTGTCAAACACACCAACATGTTGTGGTGGATTGTCAGGTCGGAGGTGCGAGTTTTCGAACGCTCGGCCGAATACCTCAACACGGGAGGGGGGAGGTACGTTCAAAANGACAATAAAGATTATGCTTTATTGGACGCCTTCTCGCTACAATATCTCACTTGAAAACTGCTTCCGTGAAGCTTGTACATTTTAAGCTTCCTGATTTAAATCGCTTGAAAAAGGTAGTCCGAAAGGGTCAAAACGTTATGAAAACTACGACTTTTTTAAATTTTAATTCGTTGTGGCTGAACCAAGGAAGCTACTAATACGGTACAAACAGTGTCCGCGTTCTTGGTACATCATTTCCAGGAGTCCAGAGGACAAAGCTGAATTTGTGTAACATTTTATTGAGGCGTTCGTAGTGATGTTGATGACCCAGCAGTTTGCCAGTTTATTTATAAAGTAGGTGATAATATATGGCTATGGGGCAGGCGTAGATCGATTACAAGATTACAGGATTAGGAGCTGTCATCCGCCACCTGGTGATTTGACAGCACGGCTGTGGAGCGTCACGTCAGAGTCCACAGATGGTGTGGTAAACCAAGAGAACCAGTATGACGTCTTAATTCCTCTGGAAAAATGGCTAGTTTTCAGTCAGTTCTCCGCTAGTTTTCAGCTCTGTTTCGTTCGCGTATGTGACCTTTGTCAGTCCATCGTATGACAGAAAAGCTTATAGGGGAAATATCGTATTTTTACTTGTTCAAGCGTGCTGGGTCCCAGGCCTGCGTAGCATTTCAATCGTTGAAATATTTGTCAATAAGCGGCGGATATCAAACTTAGACCGTATCAATCAAAACACTTGGATGATGGAATTGAACGACTTGATCTTAAATGAGCATCGTGCTGAGTACGGCTGTGTTTAGAGCAGTGTGTTGTAACAGTTCATGAAACCGGCTTGGTATGAAGTCCTGTTTTCGGGAAAGCTTATTGGGTAAACTGTTCATTCGAAATTCCCGTGAAATGGTTTCGGTTCTTGATTTTGTAGCCTGGTGCCCAATTGTCGGGCCCGACTGTAGTACACAGTTGAGTGAAAAACCGTACAATGCAACCGGCGGACCTCAGTGAACTGGGTGAACAATCCAAATCGTTGTCGACAGCAATAGATAAGCTGTTAACGCTGATGTCTAACTGCTGTGCAACCATGAATGGAAAGACAATATGTAGCTTATGCATAAAAGGGAAAAAAAGGCGGGGCATAGCTTCTACTGATGTCTTTGTTTTCAAATTCAGTTTTACAATATCAAAGTGTCTTCCCCTGGAAACCGAAAAATCTAATTGAAGGTGAGTGTAAGACAGCGTCTGCCAGGTAGCCTTCTTTCGCCCCCCACAGTCTCTCTTTGTTATTCGCGGTTATGTTACAGCCAGCGTAAGGGCAACATCATGCCACTGAGACTGGCTAAATGTTATCACCTCCACTGTTGCCAGCGGCAGACTCAGTGATCCCACAACCAGGAGGTGGACGTGATTTTCATCGGTTAACCTGCTGGTGGAGACCTTTATTTCCAGCGTCAGATAAACAAGTATCCACACCGCACCTTACATCATGGAGAAAAGAGGCCCTACGTAGCAGACGATGACCTGATATCCTCAGGACATGACCGAAACCACCTTGCTTGGTCCACCTTAAATACCGTCTTCTATGCATGTTCATTTGGAGAATACTTTTTGGCAGTTAGTGCCCTCTCGATTAGTTCATTTGGGAAAATAGTGTGACCTCTTCATAAGGAAGCAAGACCGCTTTATTTAGGTTTATACAGAGATTGTGGTTTTCAGTTTTGTTCTGTTACTCAGTCGAGACAGAACCTATTCCCTGGATCTTTTGAAAATCAGTCATCCTGTTGAAGACGGTATCATGCGTTCGCGCTTCAAGTCATTATGTCATGCCTTTCCTGAGGGATAGCAAGATTACAAATCAGTTCTTACTCGGTTTAAATGAGGTCCAAGTGCGAAAAATCTGGGATTTGGCTGGATTTGAACCAGCGACAGAAGCAGCGTGCCCAAACGCGACAAGCGCTCTACCAGCTGAGCTACGAAGCCAAGTCAGGAGTTTAGAAGTTTTCACATTTGGACCCAGTTATCCGCCCAATGGGCTGTGTCATATGGAGTTCGTTGGCTTGACTGCCCAAGTAGGATTTCTCAACGGTCCACGCTGGAACCCACCAATGTCACAGCTATTTCACTAGCGAAATGTGTGGTGTCTGCAGAGTAATGAATCGAAGTACACAACACGAACAAGGTGAACTGCGAGCAGATCGAGGGAGATTGTGCAAGCACATAGGTTGCCAGGCTCTTTTTGGGCAGCTTACTATTTTTGAATGTATGCAAACTGAAAACGTGTACAAGAGGCATGCCATTTTATCACGGTGTCTCCTTCAAATGCCAACGATACATCGGTGAGTGAACCAGGACTTTGTGCAGTAAACCGAGCAAGTGACCTCTGTAAGATGGGAGTCTTGAGCTACCGTGGAGATCCGGTCTACCGTGATATGTAACCGCCAACGAGTCAGTTCACTTAGACAGGAATATTTAGTTAGAACAGAATCACGAAATGGTTTTGTTCAACAGAATATGAAAACGTTTTGGGCATTGTTGCGATCGGACTCGTTGTAGTAGTAAATCACTACGGCCCCAATGCTGACATGCACGCAGTAGAAACAGAAAACCATGGAAGCTCTGGATACAGTTGTGTAGTTTCAGACTACCAGTAATTTTATAGATAATAGGTACAGCAACTGGGTAGACGACGTGACACAATGTATCACCGACCACATTCCATTCTTCGGCTATTTATATCACGCAGGGTTCTCCTGTTGGAACTTACTGGGCCGATAGCATCAGAATAATCATGACACTCATGGTTGATAGACTCGAAACTAGTGCGTTGTAGTCTACTAATAGCTGCCAAGATAAACTGGACTACTACACATACTGATATATCTGAATCTCTTCTTCTGCGAACACGCATGAACGTGCTTGACGAGTGCTGCTGGACGGCTAAGCTGTTCATCGCTTCCATTCAGTGTCAGGATTACGGAATCCCCATGGTGATACATCTCTGCTGGAACTTTCCAGGTAGCTGGTTCTCAGACAAGTAGAATGTTCATGTTTTCTTCGTCGGCTCACTGAGAATGAGTGGCTGGCACACAGTTTCCGACAGTTGTGACCTGTAATAATCTCAGCTAGCGAGACGCAGACAAACAATAATCTAAAATGAGCTGCAGTGAGGCTGTCTACATGGTACTAATTGTTCTTGTGCGTCTTTTACGGTTCAACTGGGTGCATTATCAGTTCGATTGAATCCGAAGCCAGCGTAAGTGAATCACACACCGGCTGAAGTGTAACCACAAAAACTGGACGTGTTAGGGTGGTTGGCCACATAACTAGTTAGTCTATTGTCGGGATGAGAGACGTACCTTAACATGCACTTACAATAATGGGCACCGGGAAAGACAGAATCGGTTCTGTTAGTCTCCCCGTCGGAGCATTTTTGACCTCATCGTTTACTGTTACAAAAATCATTGGTGGGATTCGGTCTGAGAGCCAGCCTACTCGTAGTCATAAAGGTCGCCTGCTAAACGATCAGATGCCACCACAGACAATCGAAAGGAATCAGAAGTATAGTTGTTTTTGTCGTTGAAGCCAACAGTAAGACTGCAACCAATGACGACATGTACCGCTGATACCATTTTTATGAAGAGGGAGACTTAACGGGGACGGTATCATATATCTTGATACCCGTGTAAAATGTTTTGCAGTAGACGGTTTGGGGCTGACTATGAAAACTAATTGGCGGTTTGTGTGAAGAATAAGGTGCACTGCACAGTCGTAAGTGTGGAAAAACAAATTACTTCAAGATAAAAAGTTTTTACATACTTTTTGGGGTTAACTATACTTTGGGTATTGGGATAATGTAGGTATTTGCCACGTGATTGCCGGTGGAAAGTTTCTTACGAACTATACGTCGTTGTAAGGGCCAGACACAAGTGAGTTACCTTGAGAAAATGTTCCGCTGAAGGGCAGTCATCCATCGCTTGTCCGATCACGCTGGCCAACCGATAATCTAAGTCTTTCACATTTCCATCAAAAGTATCAAAGTCGTTGATGAATTCTTCGTTCAGAGGATCCAGCGTGTCATATGTTCTTTCGCCGAACACCTGAAATTCAATAGAGTTCAAACGCATTACTTAGAAGCTTACGACGTGAACAAACCAGCGTGGCAACTTAACAGTACTTCCTGTTGGGAGCAGAGGTCGGATTAGGAATAACCACGTTGACATCTGTTAAGAGTGGCATGAATTATTGTGGTACTGCCGAAGGAAGCCAGGTCTTAACTAGTAGCAAAGGGGCTAGTGTTCCGAAGCTTTATTCTGCTATCGTTAACTGTGGAGCGTAGATGAGAAGAAACGACCACTGAGATTGTAGTCTGAATGCCATGGGATTTTTCCATGGCTACTAATTTGCTGAAGCTGGCGGTGGTTAATATTACTTGAGGCGGGCCGTGTCCAGTCGGATCAATATTCTAATCAGTAGCTGTTCTGTTCAGAACCCTTATCTACCAGGCCGCTGATCTTACGAACAGTGTCTGAGGTGCAGTAACCGGTGTGTGACTTGATAATTTCTCAGTAGTGTGGATCATCATAATCATCATCATAGTGAAATGTGATAAATCAGTGATTAAAATTAGCACCACACTACCACGGGAAGCCGAATGAGTTCAATTTTAGAAGTAAAAGAAGAGGTAGCGATGTAGCCCAGTCTCTGATAACCTTAATTCAAGCATGAAACCCAAAGGTGCCAACACTGCAGATAAACAACCCCTGTTAAAAGTAAAAAAGGATGGCACCTACCAAATAGCTTCCTTATGGATTTTTCAGCTGAGATTTACCAAACAGATCTGTTTCATGATGAGCACTATCAAGCAGTGGTAACAAGCACACGTACTTGTCACCACTTTTAATGTCTCCATCCACGAACTGTGTGATTCATGAGGGGCCAGTCTAGGAAGCGATGTGACCTATGATAGTTAAGGAAAAAACAACTGAGTCTAGGTTGTCACCTTGCTCCGGTCACAGCCAAAAAAGACAGAGACTGAAAGGACTCAGAGGAAGATCGATAGGTCAATCAGAGGCAAAGTGGAGTAGTGTGCACATCTCATCCCGAGTTCCAAGGTAGCAGGTACACAAGGGCTTTTGTTGATAGAGTATGGGCTCCTGACGCGCGCATGAGATCTGCCATCTGTGTCTGAGAGGAGCAAATAGGAACGAGGTGTGAAACATTGTATATCACGCGCATGACTGACTCTGCGCGATGTGCCGTTCCGTCACCTGTTGCAGATAACGGTGTTTGTACAGCAAAAACAAACTGTTCACCAGTGGATCAGTAAATAATATCGTGCATGAAGAAAAAATTAGAACTTTAGTTCAAGCATTGTTCGGTACCTTGAAAACCACCGAGTTTCCGTTTTTGTGATATCATTCCGAGATCCATTGTTGATGAACACTTTGGTGTTGCTCTAGAATCACCGTTAATGACAGAAAGTGTTGGTAAGGATACAACAAACTGTTATCGATTAACTTGTGAAACTTAATGTTATAGATTTTGACCGTCTAAGGAGAGGCTGTTTTGAGGTTCGGGACTCAGTGTCTACAAACTGCAAACGTTAGTTCTAATTCAGAGCCGAAGAACAGTTTGCATAACAGATTGATTGTGTAGAAGGCTCCCGACGACAGGTTCTAGTTACAATTATAGTTTTGACACCGAATTTGTTCTACTAGTTTAGTTGTTCCTCTGAATAACATAAAGATGCAGGTTTTACATTCATTCCGTAAGCGTAATTGCGTACGAAAATCGTCCACTCTGAGAACGGTCAAATATGGAGAGGAAAATAAGAGTTTGCGGAAGCCCTTTGAGCACAGTCACCAGAAAATCTAAATCACTGAAGAAGGCTTTGATTAATTTGTTACTCGTTTTATGTATAAAATTTCAGAGGTGCCTGGTTGTTGATCGATAGATTTAAGACTGAGATCAGTTGCTATCGAACTATACAATTTTCCATAACTGTTTCCATTTTAGGCACAAGATTTTCCATTATGTGCTAAAGCAAATCACTTTGGTGCATTAAGATTTCCATCTTAGATTCTTGGACGTGACGGCAAGAACGCGATTGGCCCAACTAACCGTAATGGACGACCAAACTTAATTAGAGTGCTTCGCATTGGCTACTTTGGTAGAGCAAGCGGTTTGGGTTATTCGAGGGGTGTCAACGGATTAGCTTAATGAGAACGGGGTTAGCGGCCAAAGCGGAGCACAGATCACCTGACCCTGTTCCTACTAATTCATCAAACCGCTGGCCGTATTGGTTCCTTTGACAGTTAAAGGGTTGCGAGTGGTTAGGGGTGTCTGTGATTCTCACGTCCAATAGGCGTGAGCTTTGGGGTCGTGGTAGATTTCGAGCTGTGATGTGAGAGTGAACCAGTTTGTGAGAACATTCTCGTTAGTCCTGTCATATACATGGCTGGCGGACGCAAGTACACTTGCATCAGTCCCGAAACACGCAGACGTATTATCGAAGCATTTGAAAGGGGCGATGACTGGCGCACGGTTGCCCTTCTAAACGGAGTCAAGTGTAATACCGTTTACAAGTGGCTACATGTGGATTGCACCAGTTATGAAGCTCAGCGTCGTAAAGAACACAGAAGCAAGATTCTGACAGAATCAGAGATCGACATGTTGCTGGAGTGGACTTCCGTGGACCCAACGATTACACTGCAATTTTTGAGACTGCGCGTGAAGGCTGAGTTTGAGAAGGAGT
>QNGE01000085.1:49578-76757 GCA_008508345.1 Paragonimus westermani | reverse complement strand
TTACCGAGTCAAAGGCATTCACTCAAAAGCTGTCAGATGCCGAATTTTGGCCACGGCTGAAGCGATCGGAATTCGATTGAATAATCCACCTTTGTGCGCACAAAAGCGCTTTGTTCAGGCGTTGAGGTTGCCATGGCCAAACATCCACACCACGACTGATCAAAACACCATGGTTCCAGTTACGTCATAATGGTGACATAATCGTATCAAAACATCGTCTCTGTGTGTGCCTATAACGTGTCTGACCTCACTTGAACTTGCCATTTGTTTTGTTCGCTTTCCCATGACAACTCTGTTTCATATAAATGTTATGTATTTGGCCTGATGATGAATAACCGAAAACGAGCTTGTTCGCTACACCATTTTTCTGATGAGTACTTTGGGGAGTCTTAACCACTCTAATTAAGATTGGTCGTCCATTACGGTTAGTTGGGCCAATCGCGTTCTTGCCGTCACGTCCAAGAATCTAAGGTGGAAATTGGAATGCACGAAAGTGATTTGCTTTAGCACATAATGGAAAATCTTGTGCCTAAAGTGGAAACAGATATGGAAAATGGTATAATCTAGGTTGACTTTACGATTGTTGAAATACAGAACTTGATAGCGCAAGTCCACAGCCTACGAAAGATGAATATTTGGTTGGATCGATTTGCAATCCAACTGCTGACGCGCTCAACGTAAAGGTATTGTCTAAAGCTTAGAAATGAGAAGCAGCTGGAAGTTACCTAATCAGGCATGTGGCAAATCTGCCCTGGCATAGACGCGGTACACTTGACTTCGGGTATGTGTGAATGCTGAATGCGCCCTAAACAATACATATTTGTCGTCGGAATTAAAAAGTTGGTCTGTGAAATAATGTGAATATTTTGACAAATTTTGCACCCCAAATATTCTGTATGGTCTACTATTAGCCGATCGGCAGGACATTTTTCAATGATTATTTGCATATTCAGTATATTGTGGCAACTGACGTGATGGTGTGTAAATTTATTAATACATGTCCGAAGCTGAATTGACCAATTAAACCAATTTACAAAAAATGGTTTTATTTATTTGTTACTACATGTAAACTGCTTGTAAAAATTGTGAATACCTTGTATGCTTGACAAAAATTGTCATAGATTTCTTGTATCCTTGTATTCAGTGTATTACCAGCTAGGCCACCGAAAACGACCTTCTCCAGTTTCAAGAACTCCACGGACGTGTTCATCAAATACTGAAACAGAGTCAGTGGAGCGTAATCGTTTAGACGCGTTGTATATTATACATATATATATACATATGGTACACGTAATTTTTCGTTTAGTTCAGTTCGTCTTGGTTTTTCATTATTTTGTCGTTTTTTAAATAATCGTGCTATCACAACCTTGCTTGGCTGCCCTACCTGTGTTGTCATTGAACATTGCTTGTAATCGATAGACCCGTAAACATTCATTGGGGACGCTCAACACGTTCACGGGGAAAATCTTACGAGTCAAGTACAGACTAGATACGACACTGTTGGTAAATGTTGCTGGTTTAGCCGAGCATACACTTTTCATGCGAACACGTGAAACAGCTTAGTCTTATCAGAGTGGTAGCTAACAATGAGCTTGACAACGTGAGTATCGGAGTTTCAGCAAGTGACTTTAGTTTGTAGTGTTAGTCTATGGCTTCAGCCGGAATCTAGCAGAGGTGTAACAATAGTAAACACGAGAGGATGAAAGATCGTGATGTACTGAATTCTTAACAGCACTGGATTGACCGCACTCTTTTTTATTCCTCCGGTACAGTTAAATGTCGAGCGTCTGAGGACCAACAACAAAACGAAACAAGTACAGAGGTTCGCGATCTTCGTGAGATAAACTATTCTGCTTGAATTACCGAATTATTTTTAAATTTTATCTATCTCACTCTCTCCCCTCACAGGCTGAACTACATCATTAGCCCGAGGTTGACCTACGAACAAGCAGACATTCATGACGATCCTGGCAAACGTTAAGATAGATTTAACGAAGTTTTTCGTCCCAGTAGCTGTCTGCGAAGAACCACTACATTATCGTTTGGTGCTGTGGCAAATATTGACTAGTTTGCAAAACAATTAAAACTGGTTGGCCGGTTTACGCCTGTGACAGAAAGTAAGGAAAAATAAGTGAGATACTTTCCTGCAACTCCAGTACTAGTTACCCCAAGGTCTGAACTGCCATTCCGACAACTATTCACAGTGTCGATTTCCCAGTTCGCGTCATGCTCAAGCGACCCAAATAAGTCCAACTGGCTGTCCGTCACCTCACTGATGTTGTATTTTAACTTCATAACAAACAAATTAAACTTGTGTACACACTAACATCGACTCATAGCAAAGTGGATATACATTAGAAGACCAGTAAACCTGGTTCAGACCCAGACGAAAATATTACTGATTAACATCATCAGTTAGCATTACCTATTTGTTCACAATTCAGCTAGCAAACCTTAGTCTGTTGCACCAAACGGGTGGATTCGGACATTTTTTGCTGTCAACTTCCGGACGAGTTTCCCACCTCACTTCCGTTTCCCACTTTACTTTATGCACGTATTAATTGTTCAACTTTCTCGATTAAGTTCATATCCCACGACAGAGCAGGCCGTGGTAGTTTCACCATTTGCTATTCCAGAAATCCACTGATTTTGCGACAGGCATTCCATATGGCAGCGCCCCCCCTTGCAATCTACGTTCTAAGGTTGAGTTTGCGAGATATGTCAGTAAGAGTCATTATTAGTAGTGTTGTATTCGATGACGTAATCGCCCTCGACGTTTATCCAAATGACTTCCAAATATCATCAGACCCTCCGTCCGACCTTGACAAACGTCCCGTCACTTTCCTACCAAAGGCAGATACGACAGTCTTCTACACAGCGTAACAAGAGATGGACGATTTCAATCCGGATGTCAAGTTACGGTTGCTAGTACAAACAAGTGAAGCAGTGAATGTGGTCAACTGGCAGACAGCTGCAGCAGGCTGTCTGAGTCTGTTGGCCACCACATTCAAATAGACATTGGTGGACTGTGTCAAGCTGTCTGGGTAACGCCACAGCTCATCGGTGTGGAGCTGGCCAATTATTATAATCTAAGCATTAAGATGGTGCAGTCTAGGATGGTTATGTTGCGTGGTTCCGATGAGGACGCTGAGTCTGTTACATCGGGTAATAGCCGGCGTTACGGTGGCCTTGTGAGTGCGTGTTCACAGGCCTCGATCACTTCACTAGGCAAGCCCACCCAATACCTTCTGTCAGGTTGGAGGAAGAAATGAACAACCACGTCGTTTAAGGCGAGGCACAGTTGCATTCGTAAGTTTGTAGACTCTTCTGCGTGAGCCACAATCGTGTTTGACATTTTTGCAAGCTTGTAATATGGTGCCCTGAGCGGTAGAGTTAGGACCACCCACTGAAACTGAGGCCCGCAATTGCATTTAAAACTAGGTCCGTTAGCACTTACGCCTGTCAAAAGGTTAATCCCAGAGACGACCTGTCATTTACCACGAAAAAGGGATTAAAACGCCACTTCATTAAGTGATTATCGCAGTCGAACCGTTATCAACATATACTCAGCAGCATTACAGCACAATATCAGCTTTTATCACAAATATGAACGGCAAAACAGAGATACCGAAGAATGAATACTGACAGCAGCCTTATTGATTTCGCAAATGAATCAGAAACCATTTAACCGTAGAGGACAGAGGTTGTAGCTATTACATATATCCGTACTTCAAGTGATAGACCTAGGTTCCATTAGGTGGTGTAGTTTAGCAAGGATTGTAATCTGACTATAAACAGAACTCTGATTTGTTTGCCTTGCAAACAAGCAGTACATATATCTTCAGCTACAGCTCAGCAAACTCTATAATTCCTTAGACTTCAAAATAACAAAAAGTTCTGGTCGTGGGGCCGTCAGTTAGAGTTAAGAGGACAGTTACTGCATATAGTCTTGAGGCAATCAAACAAACTAAGCACTATTTACTAACAAATATGGCTGTGCGTTTGCGTACGATACTTCGGTCGTACTTAACGTGATATCAGTCGAGCAGTGAACAAGAGAGTTGTATCACAAAAGCTTAGCTGGGGTTCAACTCTTTGTCGTGGCAAAGATATGCATCACTGAGCTCTAACAAAGGCGAAACTCGGGCTTGGTGCTATTTTTTTCTTCGGAAAGAGCTGGTTGAAATGTCTAGGTGGGTGCGAAAGCTGTCATTACTTGTGAACGATTTTGTACATCATGATGATGTCTTAAACTTGCCCAGTACTTCTTTAGAGCCTAGAGTTGTTAGATCTATCTTCACACTTCAGGGTGGGTTAAATTACCCTGAAACAGAGTGACGTGAGTTAATCATTAACTACACTTAACCAGCTGCACTCTGCCTAACCAAAAACGAGACTAGCCAAATAACTCACGTGGATGGCCTCGATTCGCTTGGTAAACGCATCAAACCGATTAAAAGCCAACTCAGTTTTGAATTCCCACAGGACTGGTTCAATCTGTTGCCCATTATAATCGTTCACTTCTTTGAAGTATCCAGCCAATTTGGTTCTATGTTGTTCATAGGCTTCTCTGAATGTTTTCAACAGACGAAGTGTCTCTTGCACTTTGATGATGGCTTCCTCGGGTTCGGCCTTTAGTATTTCCGTTGGATCCAAGTAATTTCGACACTTATGGAGTAAAGAGTATGGATAAGCGTTGCGGCTGTAGATGTGGTTCATTTATTTAAATCGATGTGATGAATCACTCCGAATGAAGTACATAAAGTTTACTGATTAAGGTTGAGCGTTACTGGAACGATGTCAGAAAGATCAGCCTGTATGCCATTATTTTTTCACGTGGTAAATGACGGGCTGGAGAGGACGATCGGAAGTTAAAAAAATCTAGGGGCGACGTTTTTACGAAGTAGTACTTCGGTAGTTATCGAGTAATTGAATGACGGTTTCACACTCTCAGTGTAGACAGTGCACTGACTAAATTGAGCGCACAAATGTTGACATGTGCAAATATTTCCAAGTTATATGGCGGTGTCAGGATATTTGTTGCGATATTTCAGCTGTGGTATGTGAACCGCATGAGGATGATAATGGTTTCACCTTATCATCAATATCAGTACCATTAACAGTAACAACTGGAAGTTGACACTAATGTACATTTGCCGTGCAGCGATACTCAGAACACTTCTTTGAGTAAATGTAATGGAGAAGAGGAACATAAAGTAGTCTGTGAAAAATGTTTATATAAAATCTGTCAATCAAGGCCAAGGTCTCCTCCCTTTGCGACAAAAGTGTCGAATTACTTATGAGAATAAGAGGATATCTAGAACTTTCACGGATTTTACCACCCTGCCTTATCAGTTGCATTTGCTTCATAGAAAAATAATTCAAAAACACTGTTCCCAATTAGGAGTACTTTATAAACTTATAACGTTGTTGGTCAGGTAATTATGAAAATAGCAGACATGGGGATCCCATTGTCAACTTTTTTTATAAGAGCCAAGTTTACACCTCGGGTGATTGACCCATTTGATTGGGTGATGTATAAGTTTGTTCGCTGCCTAACTTATGTGTGGTTGGACTTTGCATGATAGGGTCAACAATGTTACGCGACACGGTCTGAGCGTATTCAGGTTTCTGATGGCCACAGTAATGACCGATGTGGTGCAAGTGCACTGCCTGTGACGGGTGGATAGCGTATTCGATGTAGCAAGCGTAGCAAAACGCACTGTTCAATTCGCCAACTGCCGATCAGGATAAGTCCCCGGGCTGCTGGGTAGTGATATGATGACAGGTTTGGAAGGTGCCGCCACCAAGGTTAGAAACAATTTGATCAGTTATACTGCTGTTTGGAAACTCATCCATATGTGACAAGGCCTTAAGGAAAAAGATTAACCAGCCCCATAACAATACTGATTTCGTAATGCCTTCGGGTTTTTTTTAACTTCAGATACTTGCTACTTCGTTCGTTGTGGACAGAAGTCGTGGCAACTTAAGACACACAGATCGTACGCGGTGATAATTATCACATTCAGAATTCAAATGTAGTAGCTTGTGCGGTTAATTTTAAGACGGAAAAGGCAGGAGCAAACTCCTTTTTTTGTGCATCCCTGTGTGAATCCGTATCTGAGTGCAGGATATTCGCGTGCTCACATCCGATGTTTGTTTTGAAAAGAAAGCCAAACATATAATCACAGAAACAATACAGAAGTTTCGGAACTAATAATAAACAGTTAGTAACGGCGCTTTTTTGAACTTTCCACTTATGCATCACAAGTCTGCGGTGATCCTTCACACCATTAGTTCGAAGGTGAAGAGTCAACAAGAAGCGGAATTACTAACTTATGAGTGGTTCTGAAAGTATGATTTTCCAAACGTTCTAAAACATATGTTGCTTAATTACAGTAGAGCTTGGTCTAAGTTAACAATCGGTAAAAATCTAGACAAGTCTGCTATCATTAATGTCATTGAATAAACAAAGAAAGGTTGCCATGCTTCTTGTAAGCCACATATGACCTTACTTGGTCAATAACAAGGTTGCACAGTTCCTGAAGAAGTGTAAGAATCCGTCCGGGCTGTCTGTATCCACTTGAACTAGCCCATATTAGACATATCAGAGAAAAAACCGGATCGATGTGCAAAGGCAGTTGGTTAAATTCTGCCTGTTCCATATCTTCTATGTGCGGTCGAAGAACGCTCAGATGTGCATGGATGTCTTGCGATTCACGTAGAGCTGGGGGAAAATATGAAAAAAATAAAAAGTTGACTGAATAGGAAATGCTACACTGGATTTCCTCATAGAGCTATTGTATATTCGTGACGAAGCGTGAACATAACATGAACCACTTCCCTACGCTCGTGATTAAGGTGAAATGGACACCATAAAAGTGTGACGATTACGCTACTTGAAATGTCTGAGTAGCCGGATGGAAATACAACAATCGTGATACAAACTTCCGTCCAGCACTCCTAACAACTGATACAAAACATTAATATGATATAGCTAATGTGCTGAATATTGAACGAAACAGTCCACCAGTTTGTTTGGCTGTCTTTATTTCGGAAACCCCTAAGAGACATGAACAAATAGGCATATGACTCCTACTAATTGTCAGTGGTATTAGGAATTTCGACAATTTCTCTTTGAATCCTACTGAATCGTTCACAGTTACTTGATAACTACAGTGATTCGCGCTCCGAATTATGGTCACTGAGTAACATAAAGATCGAATGATGAAAAAGTGGGTACAAGTGGTTTTTGGATACAACGGCAGTGGTGAAAAATTACCCAATCAAAAAATAAAGGCCAACACCTTATTTGAGAAACTAATACTTAATTTCACAAGACAAATATTCTAAAACCCGGCACCTCTATTTAAATTTAATATTTCATTGTTTTAATAGCATAGAGTAGTGTGCAGTTGTACAAACAGGTTATTAAAGTCAGTCGTAATAGGGTTTTATACAATTAGCTGTGTAGCATATATGTAACACTAGCACGCATACCTGAATTAACGGGAAAGTGTAAATCATTACGTAAGGCGTTTTGATGGTTCTGTTTAGAAAATAAACTGAGTTGACATACCAGTAACGACTGATTTAAACATTTCTTTGAATGGAATGAAGTAACAACTATTTGCGTTTTCTAGAATTTGAGCCATCTGGCGGACTTTTGGTGAGTTCAGCTGATCAAAAATGTTTTCCAGATTGGCTGTTTTTGCTTTCCAGAAATCCATTTCCACTAGCGGACTGGGATGCAAACCGTCGAGGAGGGGTTGGGCGGAGTCTTTGAGTAAAGCCTTGTGAATTTGATGTGACCAGGCAATGACTAATGATTCGATCGAGTAGACGAGGGATTTGCTAATTTTACTACTGAGAAACAATGAAAAATAAGCACAACTTTACTCATTTGTGAACATTATTAGCCACTCATTACTTGATTGCAACGTATTCACCAGCGTACAAAAATTTAGGTGTAATATCTTCGTTTTCACATATAGAAGATAACATGAAAAGTGAAACTGTTGCCTTCTGAAGAGCAAAGTAATGAGTGAATTGTTTCCTAACTTGTTCGCTCAAGCCGTTGTAGTGAAACGACATGAAAAAAGTAGGATTGCATGAAGAGCGTAAGAAACGGTGTTTAATTCAAATGAAAAGTGGTAAAATGCGGTATGTTTTCTTATTAATGAGTAGGAATAAATTCTAACATAAAAATTTCTTGAAGCTACCATGAATATGGGGTTTACTGGTTTCTAAGTGTGCAAAGAGCTGTAGCTCGTCATGAAATTTATAATAAAACGTTGATTCAAATAATCTTATTTGATGTATTTATGATACGTAATCAAACCAAAAAGTTTATTCCTTAGAGTGGGCACTGGAAAATTGGGCACATGTCTAGCAAAAACCGCTAAGCGGTTTTAATCCTTTATTATCCCAACTAAGAGAAAATGTGAAATAATAACTGCAGTTTAAATTGTCAGTTGTTTATATTCCGTATGTTCGTTACCACATAAAACAGTCACTGTATTAAAAAATAGATAAGCTTTACGTTAAAGACGTGTAAGAACATAACAGTTCTGCGTTTATTCTTCAAAAGAAATCACGGAGAGAACTTCGTTAATGTAGTTACCAAAGTGCTCTTGTAAGCCAACTTGTGCCCTCAAACAGTCAGTTAAGTGTAACACTTCAATCAGTGGGGCGTTGTTATCGTTGCCTCATAGCTGCATGACGGTGAGACTTACGCAGCCTAAATGTCATCCTCAGCGAGCAGTTGATCAGCCCTGCCTAAACACTCCACCGACACCGTCCGTTCCTTTCGTTGTATGGTTATACGAAAAGACCGATACAAACAAACATGGGACTATGCACTAACTTATATCTTCACATTACTCCATACCGTAAGCATGTTTTCGTAACTAAAACCAGATTAAGAACGAGCTACACAACATCTTTTCACAATGTTCTAGAGTATTCCGCTTGTGTGGTTTCCACTAGGAAACCTAGTATAATTGTACACTTTCGATGTTTGTTCCACACACTTGGGTCTAGTAACATTTGCTTTTGAAAGGGTCCGATATAAGCGAGACACCACAGTGCTTAGATATACAACTATGCTTGTACCTTAAATGCTTATAAACTACGACTTCACCCAAATGTCCTACAAGATCAGCCGTTTCTCATGTTGTTTACTGAACAGTGCTTGAAGTGTGATACAAATGGCATATATCGGCAATGGCTTATTTTGCATATTAACTGGACGGGTGACGGTCTGGTCTTCACACTGCTTCCAACTCTCTAGGTCCAATACTGTGCCGAAATTAAATGCTTATATTTTGAAAACATCATTATGATAATATAACTGACTGTCAAAACTCACTGCGCGTTCTTTTATTAAAACACTTACAAACTAACATTTTGGAAAAGGCGTGTTAGATGTAACAAATACAGAAGACGATTAATAATGCTTGGCGGTTGGCGAAGCACGGGTGCGAGTTGCACTGCTGTTGTTGATGAGTATTATACCAGCAAAATTGCAGTATCGGTGCAGCAATGAGCTACAATGGCCCATCGTTGACTATATTACTGTCTACTAAATTTCTCCCTACGGTAAACCTCAGCTGACTGAGTTTGCGTTTATCCGTCTTTGACAATTATTAAAACATCAACTGAACCAGCAATAATTAATAAAACCACCATGTTGCTGCTCTTGTACTTCGGTAATACTCTTTCAGCAAACACTATAAATCATACTAATCAATTGGGACTTTGTGATTCTTGGAAATCTTCGACTGCAGGGACACTGGTACATAGAAATATGTTTCAGAAAATGATGCTTCTGAATTCAGACAGTTATTTCGTCCTTAGTTTCCGCTGTTTCCCCTTGAATGCTTTCGGAATAGTTTGCACGATATGATCTTTCATAAAACTTCTGTTCGCTTATCGTGTAGTAAAGTTGTTTTCACAAGGCATAAAATTAAATGACTTATATTTAATGCCTTATGCAAGGAAGAAACAAAAGTAGCTTAACTCATTGGTAGGCTAACTTTGACAATCTAGTAACAAGTAAACTGCTTAATACTTCCGCAAAATTTAATATTTTGTCCTGACCGTTTTGTTTTGATGAAACCTTGTTGCATCACACGTTTTTAGAGTATGCCTAAATTTCTTTCTAGTTCACCCATAGATAAATAACACCTGGAGTAGTTTGAGTTCCTTTAAGCACTTTTAATACGTTAGACGAAGAGGGTGATTCAACGATTGTTAGGTCAACTTACCTGTTCGAACTATTCTGGGTACAAACTTTATTATTTCGAACGCCACCGCCAAGTTTGAATCACCTCAATCGAGCGTCGCTTCGTCTTACTCGGCTATCGGGTCTTTGGTGAAAACGACTCATACCGGACTGCACTATGCCACTCCATAATGTCACCTTCAGTCATGAAGGGACACAGTTCTGGTGAAAAAAATGCATCTCTAATACGAACAGCTTGGCATCATCTGGCTGTCAAGCAAAAGCTGGTCACCTTATTTTACTGAGTAAAGTGTAACCTAAATTTTTCGTATGATCATGCGTTTTTTGAAGAGTAAACATCCCGCAATTCTAACAGAATTAAAACCAGCACAATAAGGTAAATTAGGTTGCCAGGCTGCATAGTGCCGGTGGCAGTGAAAATAGTAGACACATCTGATTCCAGTTTGATACACTCAGCGATGGTAACAAATGTAGGAAGAGAAGTGCAGCACAATGAAACATCAACTCAGACGTACTTGGGAGTAGTTCACATCTGTGAACGGCTAAGCATTTAAAGGAATCAAAGGGAGGAACAAACGAAGGATGAAATCCTTTCATGACGTGGAGGTATCCATAACATTAAAAAAGCCGTACGCCTTAGCTGAGTGTTAATATGATCAGAAACAAAGATGAGCACACAACAGGTGAGGATGCATTCATAGGTGCACTTAGTCAGTGGGCGCTTCATACTATCAACCGCATACAATGACGACAAAATATCAGCAACCATCGGTTACACATAGTGAACCATTTTTAACACGCAAGTGCAATCAAATATCTGGCAGTACAGCTTGAGTCTTGAACGAGATTTATATAGAATAGTGACAGGATAAATGAAACTAAGTATAAGTTAATTATTTTGTGACAGGACGACCGTGTAAAACTATCTAGTAGGGCTTCTACAATTTAATATCTGGGAAACACAATATTAGATTTTTCAAGGTTACAAAATTGCTGTTGTTATTGCTTTAGTGGGCTAGCTTTCCTTACTGTTTTTAATTACTAAACGAGCAGCATAAAACCATCTTGCCTCTGTTTTTAAAGACTGCACTTCTATGATTGTAGGCCGTTCAATAATTTGCTTCAACTTGCCGTATGCAGGTTAAGGCACTCTGTATGCTTGTTTTAAAAGATTTGGTTTATCAACCAGAATAATGGAAGCAAAATATTTCAACTTCATACTTGATTGTTCTCGTTAGCCTCACTTTTATAAGGTTGGTACTTTAAATGGTTACTAGCAAACTTTTCGTGGGTTTATGCAGAAACAAATCTGTTCAAGCACATAAAACTGGTTTTGTTGCATTTTCTGCAAGAAATAAGGTAATACTTCTCGCATTCATCACGAAATCCTGCAATTTATAAGTTTTGGCAATATTTTTTATGGCCGCCAGTTAATCGTTCACTTCCTTGATCGTGCGCTCAATCACTCGTTTTTTCATGGTGGTACTGAACCTGGCCAAGGGGCACTATATCTCGACCGACCGCTTACCTCACTTAGTTATACAGCGAGAAGATACTGAGAGTTGCATCTCTTAACAAAGCAGCTGGAACGCATCAGGTCATATTGATCGATCGACCCAGTTCGGATGGTATGGTCGTGGATAGTGGTATGGTTTCATTTAACCAGTAAGGTTTTAACCATGCGGTCGAGTGCTTGTGCGCTATCTGGACTGTTTTCTCGCACTGATGCCTCATACCAGCTGCAACGTATATATGACCATATATATATGTTTCATTTGGTTTGTTTTGCTTCTTGTCGGTTATGCATGGTACCCGTCTCGTGCTGTAAATCTAAAGCCTCTATGGTCTAATGTTTGACCCGTTCTACCAAAAAACGATGCTGCCACACATTCTTCCTTTGATTTCGGACCGAACGATTGGGCGCATATCAAAGAAGACGATTCAGCAAAAGAGGTAGAATGAACCATTTAGTGTAGTACTAGACGAAGTCCATTCTAAATGATTTATGGGCATGCTGGCCGTTGAAAAAGTGTAAATAAAATCTCATGTAGAAGAGACTAATTACCTACTACCAGCTGTTCATGTCAACTTAACAAGTGAGCGGAATATTCTGACGAACGATCCAGCTGGCCTCAGACGGATCATATAGACGACAGAACCCGAGTGATCAGTTGAAGAAATTCACATGACCCTCCTTCGGAAACAGAAGTAGTCCCGGAGCTTGGGTTACTGAAGCTTAACAAGGCAGCTAGACTGGATCTGCCCAAGATGGTGTGCGTAGACTAAAATCAGAATAAACAGAAATCCATAAGGCCGTTGGGAGGGCTGAAGGGACATGTCGCCAATGATGCTTATCCAATATATAGTTCCTGACAACCACTAAATGTTGAATGGTTTCAACTTCCGACCGGTATTTTTTTATATAACTTACACGTACCGATTTTGATACATCTTAACGGTTGTACTCTTACTACGACTCAGGCTATGAAAAATTTACCGTGATCAACTGATGAAAATAGGCCGACGAAAATTTTCTGGGTGTATACAACGTAAAAGCTTACCACATCTAGTTTCGGACGAGTTTTGTCAAGACTCACATAGTTTCGTAGATATACAAGGTATACTGCACCATCTGGGCGCTTATTTCAGCATACATTTGAACACATGATTTGCCCTTGATGCAATGGAGCCAATTCTATGAGAAATGTAACAAAACAGAACGTACACAAATATGTGAGCTGTACAGTGTTCACGAGTTATGGCGGCTTCGACATTTCTGTAGGCGACGTAGCCAGTCCCTTCAGAAATGAAGCGGTATCATTGGGTTTTGCTGTCATTGGAGGTTATCAGTAGTGCATAGCCCAGCAAGTGCAGTCTTTTAAATATATATCTCTTACATTTTACACGAAGATTTCGATATCAACCTCAAGTGGTTGATAAGACTAGTTCTGACGGCGTATTACCTCAAGTTATGGAAGTGTGAGTTGTTTCTTACCGGAAACCTGTGGACGGGAACTGATTGTGGCTATGTCGTGCAAGTTGACAAATGCATAGGTTTTTTTTCATGTGCTTATGTTTATTTATTCTTTGACTTTTACCCCTTGCTTTGATTATTTCCGGAAGTTTGGTGATTAAAACAACTAGGCGCTGTACAGAACTGCACAACTGAGTGGTGGAGAGCGAAATGAAAAGAGAAATTTCATTTCAACTCGTCCTTGTAATTTTTTTAAGTTGCCCTGTGTTAACATTTGTAGGTCAGAGAGGTATTAATATTCCAACCCTGAATTCGATTCATCATCAAACCATATATACGCATCACAGCTTTCTTCCAGGCCCGTTTTGAAATGATGGTACTTTGCTTGAGGTTCCACGCTCCCGCTAGCGCTACAGTTAGAATTTCAGGCGAACGTTTAGAAGAGGCACATTTCTCGAGTTAAGTTAGTTTGATATGCCCATCTGAACGCCACTTATAGTATGAAGTTTGTTTTAACAACAGAAAACGAACATATGCAATTATTTAATGCAACAGTAACTCAGTAAGATGTGAGAAGTCTTGAACATGGGATTTGATGAGTGATTAGTGAAAGATAAACGAACATTGGTTTGTCATCATAGTAAGACACGTATCGATGACGGAAAATAAACAATATTCATTTCTGAAGACGCAGAAACCATATTAAAGTAGACGGTTGGGATATGTAACAGTATTACCACTACTATCATTACAGCCATCACTGTTTACGTTCAACGGAGATCAGCAAACCACTATTTCCACAGCTACAACAAAAACAACAATTACTGGTAACAATAATAACACCCAAGGAACACAATAGTTATTGGAGTATCCTTTGGTTATTTCTTGAGTAAGGCGTGCGAGGTTTCACTAAACATTTGGAAGACTTTGTTCAAAACAACGCCAAACATTTTTTGCTGTATCTAGCTTCTCGACAGGCAAAGTGTAGCGATCTTCTCAAGCAGTACACAGTCCCACTGTAAATGGGAAAGAATGAAACGTTTCTGGGGCAAAATGGAGCATTACATAGAAGTTAGTTTTTTGTGGCAAGTGCTCCATATTCTGGGATACTGCACACTTTTTCCTAATTTTTTACTCTAGTTGTAGATGTCGGTGCCCAAATTCCAATTTGTGTGATGTTGTCGTATTGTTTTGCTGCGCTACTTTTCAATAAACACTTCTTCCCAGTACAATTTGACTTCAAACGCCGGTTAGTTGCATTGGTATATTTCTGGGTGTTATCACGTCACCACACAGTGTTGATTACGTTTGACAGGAAATAAAAGAGCACTGCTCAGCGTCAACTGTTTATCGAAAGTAGAAGAGGTTCATGCAACTGAATAGGTGTTTTGTATACGGACAAGCGTCAAAGTGGGATAACAGGAATAGCTGTTCATATTTGGCTGAAACCGAATGCTTCATCTTCCGGTTTGATATGATTTCTGTATTCTAATCTATTTCAATTCTAAAACGCAACTTAGGCATTCGTGAAGAGTCGATCCTGGATGTGGTGGAATCAAACACTACCAACGCACCCGCCCCTTGGCCCACCGAGCTAACGTATGGAGTAGCAGAAAATGAAGCATCTGAAGGTAATGAGGGTAGCTTTGTTATAAGACTTCCTCGTCGGATCAGCGTGATCCATTGTTGCCTCTCCCGGACGTGCCGTTCAGCAGTTAATTGTTGGATGGTTCCTACGAGGAAACACATCATTAAAATACCAGCGAATGATACGGCAATCTATGAGATACTACTATCCTGATTTAACAAAAGACCCCCGAACACTGATGAGCACTTCAAGAATTTACAATAAAGTGGTCATAGGAAATGGAGTTTATGTCCACTTGGTTTGTGTGCTTTGTATGTATATATGTAAATTTTTGAAAAAACTGCCTTCAGATCTGTGTGATTTGCACCCATTTTCAACATAGATTTGGTCAATTGGAAGTGTGTAAGGGCAATTATGAGCGATCGCCACTTGAACAAAATAGTGTGCCTCGTCACGTTAACTATCGTCACCATTTTTTTAAAATTTCAGCTTTAGGATCATTAGAATGCATGCATCTGGAGTGCAATTCAACATTTGAGGTAAGACGCATTATTGCCTATAAACGTGTGTTTTGGTTTGTAAACTGCATTCACATTCACACTGTTGTATCCAGTGTGGCACCTTAACCATAAGTTGCCTTCGGGACATTTGCTATCTCTTTTTGCTCAGTGACGTTAAATGTTTGTTTAGGCGTTTGTATCCACGTGAATAGGCACATTACGCTACGCCGCTTCACTCAGGTCCTAATTTAAAGTGTCCATTCCGTTATCTTGCAGACATTCGTCAAGGATATGTGATCTGTATGGACAATGAAGATCAGTGAGCGAGGACCCTCTATGAACTACTAAAGAAGTGCACGCGAAAATGGCAATTTGCTGATCCGAACAACCGTGTTGTAACTTTATGATGACGAAACATAAATCTACATGGTTTTCAGTGTTTCAATTGCTGTTGACATTCGTGTATTGGTGGAGCGCCCACTGTACTGGGGGCAATGTACATGAGGTAGAGCAACGATTAAGGACACTGAAAGAATAATGTGTATTTATCATAATCATCAAAACAGCCATGAGCCTCACCAAAGGTACTGTGACTCCGGCGGCCACTCATATCGAGAGTGACGTGGAGTATCCTGAAGTAAACGTTAACAATAAGGTCAACAAATACTAAAGAAGACTAAGCAGAAGAACTGGAAATGATATGGATGCAGGTAGGCCATTGACTACGACACATCGCTATTTCGGATAGCGTCTCTAACCAGCTGTTTGAGTGATCACGAGGACCCCATCCAGGCAGGCGATGCCTGCCCACTTTGCTCAGTGGAACAGTCAAGGTCTTCGTACTTCGTGACCACTTTGTTGCTTGTCCACCACGCGGTTTCACCCAACTGTTGGTGGCCTCACTATATAATGCCCGGCATGGTAAACGCTCAGCTGGCATACGAAGCACGTGACCAAACCATCGCAAGTTGTGCAACGTAACTAGCTGACCAACTGATCGCGCACCCAGAGCATTCCGGAGTACGCGCGGGCGAACTTCCAAATTACTTAAGCGATTAGTACAATTAATGCGGACCAACTGGCGGAGACAACGATGGTCAAACACAGTAAGCCTATTGACATCTTCTTTGTGAACAGGCCAGAAAGATATCAAGACTTGCGTAGTAGTTAAGAAACGAGCAAAATGGGGTGCATGGGTGTGGTTTTACGTAATAAGACGATTTTAGGGTCAGCCCCCATTTTGCCCTCATGGGTCCCCTAGGGGTTTTTATGTCATACCCCATTTTTACCCACCACCGGCCCCCAACGACCCCTCGGAGCCTCCTGGGGAACTATATGGGGTGTGCTTATTGGGAAATGCCGCTTTCTTCAGCCGTGCAACTAATTGCGTGCAGCGAATGCTTGATCCTCTCCTAACGACTCATTTATTATTGAATTCGTCAAGGTCGTTTAACCCAGATCTTTTTGAACGTTGTTTAACGCAATCGAGGTTTCTACGCACTTTTTGCTAGGCGCGCTTTTGGGCGCCCCGAGTGAGTTGAATCCCACCTCGCGCTTTCTTTCTTCCTTCCTTTGGTTGCTGCCATTGTCCTCAGAATAGGCTAGAGTTAACTGCCTATCACATTTTCTAGCAGTGTTGGGAATATAAAACTCGTTCTCAAACTCCACTGCGTTTTCCTAGTTCGATGTCCATTGGGAATACGTTTCGACTGCTTTCCGGTGAAGGCGTTTCAAACTGTTAGTTGACGAGGGTCGAGCTCATGGTAACTTTTCCATTATAGTGAAGAGGTTGGTATGCGCTCGCGTATGCACGCGCGTTGCAATTGCAATGCGGTGAGTCTTGGTGTTCATTACCTTTCGGTTTTCTATAACAGGAACAGAAAGCGCGTTGTACCGCTGTAATGTTTTAACAAGATCCCCATGGACACAATTCCTAATAGTTGAGGCTAATAATAATAATAATAATAATAATAATAATAATAATACATCGTCGTACTTACCTGTCTTTGCCAAGCTCCTTGCTTTTATCTGAATCTACTAAGAGAGGCAACAAGGTTTTTCCCTTAGACTGACCCAAAATTATATCTGTCTGGCGCTTCAGTTCATGAGCATTTTTGATTATATCATCATATACTACATCAGGCCACGATATGTAGTTCTTTTTATTAGTCAACACCGGGATTATAAACTGTCGGGAGGTGGCTTATCTGGTATGTGTCATTACCTCATCAACAAATGCGGAGAAATGTTCCAATGGATTATGTGAAAGATCACCGTACACCAAAAGCTTATTGACAACAGCATCTTTTTTAATGGATGCTTTTTCTTTTTTCATAAAGAAGCAAGCTTTTGATTTCATTCCTGAGGGACACTCATACTGCGCTTGCAGCGTTCCAGCTGCAGATGCGAGTATAAACAATTCTGTTATTTCGGGTTTATCGAAGAAATCAACAATCGATTGTTTCGCCTCATCTGTGTTCCAAAGTTTCATCCACTTATCTCCCTTAAGTTTGTTTGATTTTAAAACGTAGTTAGCAATAAACTCTGCTCTTTTATCATCAAGCTCAAGCTCAGAAGCCATTCCAAACAATAACTTTGAAAAATTGCGCACAATGAAAACTTCGTGGTTATAGTGACTGGAATATGAAAGGCAGTTAAACAAAGCATGAAGTGACTATTGTCCCGGTATTACAATAGATGGCGGTGAAAGAATTTTGATTACTGAAATTAAGCTTGAAAACAATATATATCACGGTTTTGTGCCGGTGTGTTGGTCCCGACCAAATGGTAAGAAAATTTTGGCGTTCGCACAGCATAAATTTTGCTGGTTTTCACACCCTTCACGTTCTTCAATTCACATGTACCCTTGGTGTTCAAACCATGTGAATCGATGACACGATGTTTCCCAAAAGTCGCGAGCTGTGCATTCTCATCCCGCCCCGTGGCTTCTGAGTACTGATTTGTGGGCAGTTGAAGGCTAACGGAAGCAGCTATCCACTTCCGTATAGTTTTGGGAATTTTCAATCTCCACAATTGCTTTCGCCATGAAATAGACGTTTTTTTGGGAATACCCTCATTCTGTAGTAATCTAAACAGACGCGCCTTCACCAACAGCTGTGAGCGAGTTCTGCTTATACTCGTCGTACTTTAGCTTCGGCAATGGGTCAGCACATTGGTAACGAGGTAGAAAGCAGCAGCTTCTGAAAGAGTTCGAAACCATGATGTAAGAAGTCACAAAGCCAAGCGAAATAACAATTATAAACAATGAATCGGAACTGAGACAGAAGTTGATTGACAAGACGGATTTTAAAGCTAGAGTCAGAGTTGGCAGAGGTTATGCATCCTCAATGAGTAACGCATAACTTACTGACAGGCAATGTGAAAAAGCTGTACATACACTCCCGTCGGTTGGGTTGTATGTTGAGCTTAATAGGGTGGCCCCTCAAACAACCAGTTGTGGTCACACTGAACACCGATTTGCACGGATGATCGAGCTTACTGATAGTCAAGAAGATGGGGATCAGGTCAACACTTATCTGACAGAAACCTAGAGAATAAATATTCCGTTCCGTAGAGATTGCGTTATAATGCCTAGGTTTTACCGCACACGTAGCCTTAGCTATACGCCGTTAGGCATTTTCGTTGAACGATTTTCTTTTTGAATAAGCGGAAGCAGAATGGCACGTCAATAAATGTTTACTAATTGCGTCATTCTTAACCGGCGGTCTTTGGTTAGCTTGGTTCTACAAATACGCGAGCCCGTTCAACCCATATTTTATGTTACACTATGACACACAAACTAAACGAATTCAGTGACTCGTAGTTTTCTCTCCCCAAATTATGTTCAGAGTGCGCAATGTGGACCAATATATGAATATATATATATATATATATATATATATATGTATATTTGAATCCCTTTTATACACGCTCAGTTTCTACCGATATGGAGGAGATTGAGTCAGAAAATTCGTCTTTCTTGGAGTTAATCACGTTAACTTTTCCCGCTTCTGAGGATGTTGACCCGCAGATATGGGTAAGATGCTGGGGTTACAGATTGGTAAGCGAAGTGTAATGAGCGGTTCGATCGAATTGTCTCTGCCTACACATCCATCTCCCCGAGATTTCCCGAACACTGTTAGGATATAATAATAATAATATATTTCTCAACGCATATGTGAGAAGCACGCTTGGTTATGCGCGATCGCTGTAGATAGTTACGAACCGCACAAAAACGAATAATTATACAGTAGCACAAACGTGAAGTCTGTTGCAAGAAGGACGTAGTCAAAGCGAAGATGACTGTGTTTTATGGGACCGTGACGCACGCAACAGAGAAAGAGATAGTTCGCTCATTTCAGGGATTGAGTCTGAAAAAGTGGGATGCCACAAGACGCAAAAACCGGAAGTCAAGAGTTGCACGGAAGGAACATTTTTAGAGAAAGACAAACTTCCGATGAATGTTTCTCAAACAAATGTTGCAAAGGTAAAGTTTGCGTGACAAGAAAATATCGGTTCCCATTAAACGATTGAATAAATAATATATACATATCAACGCACATACGAGAAGAACGTTGGTTCATGCGCGATCACTACAGTTATTTACAAACGACACAAAACGAATAATTGAACAGTAGCACAAACGTGAAGTCTCCTGTCAAAAAGGACGTGGTCAAAATGAAATGACTGTGGTTTATGAAAATTTGACGCACGCAACAGAGGAGAAGACAGTTCGTTCGCTTCAGATATTTAGTCCCAAAAAATGGGATGTTACACTAATTTACATTTTACAAGGTTGAGGGATGGGCGATTTTTCAGGGTCACTCTGGAGAGAGGGTCCTGTAGCGTGCAACTGAAGCCAGCCAACGCGCACGGATTAAATTTGAGTTGTGTAACGGGACGTGTTGCCGTGCTGTCGGTGCCGTTTGAGCTTTCGTTGGTGTAAGTCTTGTGCATGGCTTACTGGGCCTGTGACCCACGCTTGTTCATGTTGTTTCCCTTTACAGGATTTTTGTTGGACTCCCTACTTTGGAAGAACGCCGTTCCCCAGTGCATCCGCATTAGTCCGAATTCGGTCCACGGACAGTCTGAGAGGTAGCGGCTGGCCTGCATGTTACAGGTCCAAACGCATTTTTGGATTTTCGCCATTAGGGGATAAAATTGGCGTCGGGAAATTGTCAAGGTATGTCGGCTTTGACAAGGCCGGGCGGAAAATCCCCAAATTCAACAAACGGTTGGACAGGGTCCGACGCAGGATTTTGTGGATTGCTCGAAAACTTCAAAAAGTTGAACATCTCGTGAACCTTCCAGTCAAGACGAACTTCCGTCGTAGAAAAGTTTCCCTGCACAATGGATATGGCGAGCGATGAGATAAAGAGTGTAATCTCACACGATAGATGAGAAAATGTGGGGTGATTACACTTACTATGACAAACAATGTGTATGCGGGAATTATTTGACAAAGAATTCATGCGTTCTTATTAGTTTTGCTATGATTACTGGAATGTATAACCCTATATACTGCTTGTTGTGGCAACTTATTATGCACTCGGGATTTAATCGGGCAAAGAGAAAGTTGGGTCGACGGTTTCGAGGGTCGCATGAAATGCGCGTGTAATAATTAAACCTGAAAGAACGTCGTATCCTGGGGGGATTTTCAATATATTCACGAGTAAAATGAATGGAGCGAAAATACGGTACAGCATATTGACTATTAACAACTCAACATAATTTTAATAACATATGTTATTAAAATTATGTTGAGTTGCAAACGGTTTAGTGAGCGTACAGTAGGCCGGATGCCAAATGATCGTGTGAGTAAACCATATAACAAACCGTTTCAAGCGGGCTGTTCTCGACGGGCGTTGGACAGCAGAGTGGTTATCTACGTAATACGCATTTGACGGCTAAATGTTTCTCGGACCACACTCAAAAAGACCATCAGGTGATACAGAGAGTTTGAAGATAGACATTGGTTTTGTTGACGTAAGATAACTGTCCAAACTTTTTTAAAGCGCTGTTTGTTGCTACTGGCTCTGACTTCATTTGGAAGTTTATTCTCAATGTAGGAATACCTTACAAGGAAGAAGTTTGCACGTATATTCTTCTGTATTATCAGGGTTGGGAAGGTGGAGCCCTTATCTCTTAGGCTATATGAAGGGCTGTCTCAAGTGGACGGTGAGCGCTGTGGTGATCACATCCGAATATATGAGTTTATACAGCAGCGTTAGGTTCAACTTCAGTCTACGCAACGAAAGTGGATCAATACCAAGTTTTTCACAACGTTGTCTGTAGGTGAGCGAAGAACTATGTCCTGATAAGCTTTTGGTAAACGATCTTTGAAGGTTTTCTAACACAAGCCTATCAGACTTGCGTAGATGGCAGTCAATGAGAGTGCAGTACTCGAATTGAGGTCGAACACACATTTTGTAGAGCGTCAACTTCGCAGCTGGTAGACTGAACGTTTTTCTGAGGCAGCCTATTGTTCTTTTAGTTTTTTCTACCTGGAAGCATACATTTTTGGAGAAATTAAGGGAGTTTGAGTACTGTATTCCCAGATCTCTGACCGGAGTGGCTGTATCAATATTGCAACCATTTGTGAGATGAAGCGATGGGGTAGTTTACAGCCATGATTTATGATGTTCGATTTGTTTGTTGCAAACGACATCGGCCATGTTCTGCCCCACAACTGCAACGACGCTAGGTTCTGTCGTGTATTTTGTTGACAGAAATTGATGTTATTGCCTTGGCTTAATGTGTAAACGTTTTTCATATCGTCAGCAAACAGAAAGGACTTGCCATGTGTAATAACGTCGCATAAATCATCTATGCACATCGAGAAACGCGGACCCAGAACGCCTCCTTGGACCACTCCACTGGTCACTGGTTTTGGTGTTGACCAGTGCCCTCCCATTTTAATTGTTTGAGTGCGACCTTCAAGGTATGAGGACAGCCAGCTATACAAGGGATCTTGCATGCCAAAAGATGCTATTTGGATCAAGAGGCGCTCATGAGGCATGCGATCAAAAGCCTTCAACATGTCCAAGAGTGGGATAGTCACCGCATTTCCTGCGTCAACGGACGTCGATATATGATTCAAGAATTCCAGCTGACGTGTCTTTCAAGAGCGTTTACTAAGGAAACCATACTGTGAAGGGTTTATAAGGATTTGCGTCCTTAAGAATTCGACTATGTGCATCTTTATTATCTTTTCAAACATTTTCGAGCAGATTGACGATGGTTACCAACGTCTTGCCTTGGACCAATCTTGTGACAAGGCATAATGATTGAGAATTTTCACTGAGGACAGAAGGTGCGGGATACACGAGATAGGTTGAACAAATGGAGTAAAAGGATGGGTATATCCTCGCCTACTTGTTTGACGACCAAGGGTGGGATATCATCTGGTCTGGGATGGATTGAGTGATTAATGGTGGTTAACTGTGAACGAACACTTCGAATATTGATTAGAACATTAGTCAAAACTTTACTTGTTTTCTAAGGGATATTGGCGGGTAATGGAGTGCTCTGTACGTTGAACGAGGCAGCGCAATGTGGGATGAAGATTTCGCACATTGCTACAGGGTCATCGACAACCGTTTTGTCTTTGAGTACAATAATTCCTATAGTAGGGTCCTTCATGGAGTTTATCCGTCTCATCAGTTGCACTAGTTTCGTGCATCTCTGCTCACTGCGGAGCGCGAGTTTTCCTTCGTTTATATGACGGAGTTACGTCTGACGTTTTGTGTTCGAACATTTTGCTCATTTGACTCATAAGGGAAAAATTTAGTGTTCTTCCGTATCTCGACTTGAGCATTTTATGTCTGTCAGTCTCTTCCGCAGTGAGGATTTTACCCTGTATATACGAACTAACACGTTTTGATTTAATGGGGGCCAAAACGTCGGAACAACATGTTAGATGTCTGATAAATTCTCCGGCCGTTATGCTTAGGTCTGATGTGGGAAGGAAGGTATTTCAATTTAAAAATCGTAGTAGTGAGGAGGAGGCATTCTAATGAATAAATTTGATCGGACGGTAGAATAGAACTGTCGGTTTGGTAGCCATATTGAAATCAAACGGGCATTTGACGACATTATGGTCACTTCCTGAGAATTGTCATATATCAGGAATCTCTACAGACGAACTACTTACGGTAAATATTAGATCCAATATGTGCCTCTTTCTGGTGGGCGTTAGTACATGTTGACTCCAACCGTTCAGCTAAATGCATGAAAGAAATTCGTCCTGTTTTGCTGGAGCAGAGAACAGGGTCAAGGAGATATTGGGCACGTCAAAGTCACCGCCTACTAGATTATGTACACAAGGCATTTTGGACACTTGATTCATTGTCTCCATAAGGTCAGTCAACTCATTGTTCGCCGCCTTAGGCGGTCTGTAGTTGCCCGCGAGAACCAATGGAAACGATTAACCACAACAAGTCCTCGAGTTCATGAAGTAGACTCATCAAGTGTTAGTGCGGAAGATTGCTCTTCTAGGTAGACAGCGCATCCACCTCCTCGTCCTGTAAGACGATCCCTACGAAACATGTGATATCCTACGATGCTTGTCTGACTGTCTGAGGTGTCAGGAGAGCACCACGTCTCAGTTACGAGAATGAGATGAGGATGAGATAAAAAGACAAATGATTTGAAAGTGTGCATCTTACTAGCCAACGATCTTGCGTTCATCAGTAATAAACTTACGAAATATTTTTGTCAGATACAGCAGATGAACTGCTGAAGAACTTCATGACAGATGGGGCAATGAGTTGCGAAATACCAGATGGAAAGAGATGCTCTGAGGAATGTACCGAGTTTCTGCTGATATTCGATTGGATGTCGTGAACGTTTGGCTTCATGATAGAAAGTGTTGGAAGAGTGCCATTATGGTGGGATTGTAGCGAGAAGGCGTCCAACAAAGCACAATCTTTATTGTCCAAATCGCCAGTCATGCAAAGCGCGGTCTCTCGTTGATGTGTCATAATTCCAACCCGCAGCACCCCCCGGTTTCCGTTCACACGTCGTGTGCACTTCTAACCGGTTTACGTGTGTGACCGGTGCCTTCTATCGGAGGGTTTTCCGCTTGCCATTCCTCGTCCGTTTGTCCGATTTCTTTGCGCGATGGCTCGTCCGGCTGCTCGTGCTGTCCGCCATCCACTCAATGTTGGCCTTGTTCGTATTCCAACATCGTGTCGAGATGTTCCTCTAAATGTTGGAAAAGCCACGCCTCCGATCTGGCCGTCTGTCGTATTTCGCCTCCCCTGCCTCGCCCGTTGGTCCGATCCAGTCGAGCGATGACTCATCCGGCCGCGCACGTTGTTCTTGATTCGATCGCGGCAGGCTTTTGAACGTACCTCCCCCTCCCGTGTTGAGGTATTCGGCCGAGCGTTCGAAAACTCGCACCTCCGACCTGACAATCCACCACAGGATGACAGGGTGGGACTTGGGGAGGGGGTCCATGTGGCAGTTGTTGAAATATCCGTGGCCGCGCTAAAAAAGAACTGGTTTTGCAGACACTTTTGCTGGTAACATAATCACGTGACGACGCACTTGCTGGGGTATGTATACTGAGAAATTCGTTCCCAGTTCCACTCATATTTTGGGTAGGAGGATGAGTTACTACGGAGCTATCGGATAATGGATGGTAACCGTGACCCTTATTATAGTATTAGGTTGACCTGGAAGCGGTGGGAGACAAATTGTGCAGTTTTATCTGCGAAGCGTTGCTTCTTAGAATGTTATTCTTACTTGTGGAAGCCTGTTTTCTACTATTTTCCCTACATAACTTCCCACTGCCACATCTTTGTTTATATGTACCCTGGCTTCTTTTGCACGTGGTCGCCCTGCCACTACGGGTCTCCTACGTTTAGATGTATTCAGGTGAACCACCAGTCTTGGAACTTGTATAGTCGGTTAGTTCAACGTCGAGGTTTGTTTTTATTTTTTTCTATCCAGCTTGTACTTTTGTTTCCGGGGCTTAGCACCTTATTACTAAACAAATCGCCAGCGCAACCATCTTCCCTTCCAAGTTTGAATCCGTTACCCCGTTTGCTCGTAATTTCTAGAATTTTTTCATTAATGTGCGACTATTCGTGATTCAGCCGGTGGACAGACATTGCGAGTGTACTTAGCCCAGTTCAAACGTTCCGTTTCAACACTAATTAATTTCCAATCTAATGATGATGGCGTATTGCCTCGAAACCTCTCGTTCATCGACGGAGACCGCTTCGGCACACAACGGACGTGGGGGCAGAGTGGATACTAGGACTAATGCAAACTCATCCTCCATGCATCCGTTAATCTTGCGAAAGAGATTCTGGCAGTCGTGGTTTACCTACAGAGTAAGGCATATCGTGAGAGATATCTTCCACAGCAATTCCCAGGGAGTGACCATAATGTCGTCAAATGTCTGTTTAATTTCAATATGGCTACCAAACCGACAGTTGTATTCTACCGTCTGATCAACGGGTTTGGACAAATATCTTACGGTAACAAACACGATGTCCATCCTCAAACTCTCTGTATCACCTGATGGCCTTTTTGAGTGTGCTCCGAGAAACATTTAGCCGTCAAATGCGTATTACGTAGATAACCACTCTGCTGTCCAACGCCCATCGAGAACAGCCCGCTTGAAACGGTTTGTTATATGGTTTACTCACACGATCATTTGGCATCTGGCCTACTGTACGCTCACTAAACCGTTATTAAAATTATGTTGAGTTGTTAATAGTCCATATGCTGTACCATATTTTCGCTCCATTTATGTTATGTGTACAACTATTTGAAACGTTTCCGGCGGTTTCCGTGTTTTACTTGTGAATGTAGAAAACCTATTAATCCTTCCTTATCCAGGTGGAATACAGGCAAACCGGATATCGCTTCAGATATCTTCCAGCATAAATATTAGTGACTGCAGGCCTCATAATGCAGACCACACCCGCACTCACCGTGTATTATATTCAAATTTTGTCAATCACTGGTCACGGTACACACAATGTCTAACTTTCGCAATCAAACACAATAATCTACTCCAAAAAATAGGAAAAAACGACCCAACAAGAAACGTGTATTATCACAGTTCAGATGACGAGAGAGAACGTTCTACAACGTGTCCATCTATATATATATATATATAAACGGGGTCCGACGGTCCGGGAATTCCTACCAATAAGATGCGATATCACGCTCACTAACCGCGGACCTCGGGTTCGGGTTGATCACCTTCCTCAGCCCGTTGCACGGACGCGGCCAACCCACGTGTTGGAAGACCTGAGAAGAAGCGGCAGGGAGTATGTTTGGCGAAACAAAACGGCGTAACACTACGTTCTACTACGTTACTCCCTTCCTTCGAGAGCACTGGCCCCAGTGTTCCGGTCTGTTTCTCTCTGGGGTAACAGTGCACTCCTCAGCTACTTCCAGCTCCTCGCAATTAATTAATCGATCTTGCATTGTAGTATGTAGCCTCGAACGATTGGAATGTTCCGCTCTGAGTCGAGATCTATTGTCCTTAACGTCCCATATAGTGCAAGTGGATTCGGGAATGATGTCGTGCACAGCTTATGGCCCCCTTCCACTCTGAACAATTTTTTGGAATTCCGGCCTCTGGGAATTCTGCACGCAACCAAAGTTTGTAGCCTGGCTTCAAGGGGCTTCCATATGCCTTTCTATCAAAGTTTCGAAAAAGGCCAGTTATTATTGCGTGGTAGTGCATATTCCGTTTTTACCGTTTGATCACTCAAAGTTACGTACTATTTGTTGTAATTTGTCATATTTACTTGCTTCGAGACTTTTTGAACATTACCAATTGATAAAAGTTGAATATCATATAGTAATGCCCGCTAAGTCAGCTACCCTTCAAAAATTGCCAGTCGT
>QNGE01000085.1:2750-38441 GCA_008508345.1 Paragonimus westermani | reverse complement strand
TATATTTGAATCCCTTTTATACACGCTCAGTTTCTACCGATATGGAGGAGATTGAGTCAGAAAATTCGTCTTTCTTGGAGTTAATCACGTTAACTTTTCCCGCTTCTGAGGATGTTGACCCGCAGATATGGGTAAGATGCTGGGGTTACAGATTGGTAAGCGAAGTGTAATGAGCGGTTCGATCGAATTGTCTCTGCCTACACATCCATCTCCCCGAGATTTCCCGAACACTGTTAGGATATAATAATAATAATATATTTCTCAACGCATATGTGAGAAGCACGCTTGGTTATGCGCGATCGCTGTAGATAGTTACGAACCGCACAAAAACGAATAATTATACAGTAGCACAAACGTGAAGTCTGTTGCAAGAAGGACGTAGTCAAAGCGAAGATGACTGTGTTTTATGGGACCGTGACGCACGCAACAGAGAAAGAGATAGTTCGCTCATTTCAGGGATTGAGTCTGAAAAAGTGGGATGCCACAAGACGCAAAAACCGGAAGTCAAGAGTTGCACGGAAGGAACATTTTTAGAGAAAGACAAACTTCCGATGAATGTTTCTCAAACAAATGTTGCAAAGGTAAAGTTTGCGTGACAAGAAAATATCGGTTCCCATTAAACGATTGAATAAATAATATATACATATCAACGCACATACGAGAAGAACGTTGGTTCATGCGCGATCACTACAGTTATTTACAAACGACACAAAACGAATAATTGAACAGTAGCACAAACGTGAAGTCTCCTGTCAAAAAGGACGTGGTCAAAATGAAATGACTGTGGTTTATGAAAATTTGACGCACGCAACAGAGGAGAAGACAGTTCGTTCGCTTCAGATATTTAGTCCCAAAAAATGGGATGTTACACTAATTTACATTTTACAAGGTTGAGGGATGGGCGATTTTTCAGGGTCACTCTGGAGAGAGGGTCCTGTAGCGTGCAACTGAAGCCAGCCAACGCGCACGGATTAAATTTGAGTTGTGTAACGGGACGTGTTGCCGTGCTGTCGGTGCCGTTTGAGCTTTCGTTGGTGTAAGTCTTGTGCATGGCTTACTGGGCCTGTGACCCACGCTTGTTCATGTTGTTTCCCTTTACAGGATTTTTGTTGGACTCCCTACTTTGGAAGAACGCCGTTCCCCAGTGCATCCGCATTAGTCCGAATTCGGTCCACGGACAGTCTGAGAGGTAGCGGCTGGCCTGCATGTTACAGGTCCAAACGCATTTTTGGATTTTCGCCATTAGGGGATAAAATTGGCGTCGGGAAATTGTCAAGGTATGTCGGCTTTGACAAGGCCGGGCGGAAAATCCCCAAATTCAACAAACGGTTGGACAGGGTCCGACGCAGGATTTTGTGGATTGCTCGAAAACTTCAAAAAGTTGAACATCTCGTGAACCTTCCAGTCAAGACGAACTTCCGTCGTAGAAAAGTTTCCCTGCACAATGGATATGGCGAGCGATGAGATAAAGAGTGTAATCTCACACGATAGATGAGAAAATGTGGGGTGATTACACTTACTATGACAAACAATGTGTATGCGGGAATTATTTGACAAAGAATTCATGCGTTCTTATTAGTTTTGCTATGATTACTGGAATGTATAACCCTATATACTGCTTGTTGTGGCAACTTATTATGCACTCGGGATTTAATCGGGCAAAGAGAAAGTTGGGTCGACGGTTTCGAGGGTCGCATGAAATGCGCGTGTAATAATTAAACCTGAAAGAACGTCGTATCCTGGGGGGATTTTCAATATATTCACGAGTAAAATGAATGGAGCGAAAATACGGTACAGCATATTGACTATTAACAACTCAACATAATTTTAATAACATATGTTATTAAAATTATGTTGAGTTGCAAACGGTTTAGTGAGCGTACAGTAGGCCGGATGCCAAATGATCGTGTGAGTAAACCATATAACAAACCGTTTCAAGCGGGCTGTTCTCGACGGGCGTTGGACAGCAGAGTGGTTATCTACGTAATACGCATTTGACGGCTAAATGTTTCTCGGACCACACTTAAAAAGACCATCAGGTGATACAGAGAGTTTGAAGATAGACATTGGTTTTGTTGACGTAAGATAACTGTCCAAACTTTTTTAAAGCGCTGTTTGTTGCTACTGGCTCTGACTTCATTTGGAAGTTTATTCTCAATGTAGGAATACCTTACAAGGAAGAAGTTTGCACGTATATTCTTCTGTATTATCAGGGTTGGGAAGGTGGAACCCTTATCTCTTAGGCTATATGAAGGGCTGTCTCAAGTGGACGGTGAGCGCTGTGGTGATCACATCCGAATATATGAGTTTATACAGCAGCGTTAGGTTCAACTTCAGTCTACGCAACGAAAGTGGATCAATACCAAGTTTTTCACAACGTTGTCTGTAGGTGAGCGAAGAACTATGTCCTGATAAGCTTTTGGTAAACGATCTTTGAAGGTTTTCTAACACAAGCCTATCAGACTTGCGTAGATGGCAGTCAATGAGAGTGCAGTACTCGAATTGAGGTCGAACACACATTTTGTAGAGCGTCAACTTCGCAGCTGGTAGACTGAACGTTTTTCTGAGGCAGCCTATTGTTCTTTTAGTTTTTTCTACCTGGAAGCATACATTTTTGGAGAAATTAAGGGAGTTTGAGTACTGTATTCCCAGATCTCTGACGGGAGTGGCTGTATCAATATCGCAACCATCTAGTGAGATGAAGGTATCGAGTAGCGACGAGATAAGAATGTAATTCCACACTTTAGATGAGGAAATGTGATGTGATTACATTTACTATGACTCACAATGTGTATGCGGGAATTATTTGAAGAAGCATGCATGCGTTTTCATCATTTTTTCTATGGTTATAATAATAATATATATTTTCCAACGCATATGTGAGAAGCACGCTTGATTATGCGCGATCACTGTGGATATTGACAAACCATACATAAACGATTAACTGAACAGTATCACAAACGTGAAGTTTCTTGCAAGAATTACGTGGTCAAAGAGAACACGACTGTAGTTTATGGAACTTTCACGCATGCAACACAGAAGGGGGTAGTTTGCTCATCTCACCGATTTAGTCTAAAAAATGGGATGTTACACTAATTCACTGTTTACAAGGTTGTGGGATGGGCGATTTTTCAAATATTTAAAGGTCACTCCGGGAGGATGTCCAAACGCACTTTTGGAATTTTTTTCTTGTTAGGAATAAAACTGGCGTTCGGTAATTGTCAAGATAGATCGGCTTTGGCAAGGCATGGCGGAAACTCCCAGAATTAAGCGAACGAATGGGCAGATTCCAACGCAGCATTTCGTCGATTGCTTGTGGACGTCACAAAGTTGAACCTCTCATGAACCGTTCAGCTTAGACAAAGTTCCATGCGTCCATGTGCCGTAGAAAAATTCCCTCGTTCAATAGATAATATGGTAATCGGGAGGGAGAACGTAATTCCACACGTTAGATGAGAAAATGTGGGGTTATAGCATTTACTATGACAGGCAATATGTATGGGGAATTTTTGACAGAGAACTCGGTCGTTATTATTATTTTTGCTATGATTGTTGGAATATATAACCCTATCTACTGTTTGTTGTGGTATTTTACTATGCACTCGAGATTTTTTTCGGGTAAACGGAGAATTGAGTCGACGGTTTGGAGGGCCGTATGAAACGTGCGTGACAACTAAAGCTCACATGATATCGTTCTGTTGAACTTATTATTAAGCGCCGATTGCACATTTCACAGTAATTTGGGCATTGCATATACATGAGTAAACACATGTCAATAAAATAAATTTTGGGTGTTACTGGTTGTTTTGGCATTTTGCTATTCACTCCCAATGTGGCACATAGCCCACCGAGATCGCAGGTTTTCATGCGGGTTTCGGTGGGCCATGAGGAAAATCATCGAAACAAGCATCCCATGAAATAATTCTCTTAAATATCTATGAACACCACCTCTAAATCTGCATTCGTCTTTCTAGCAAAATTAGTAACATTTTTCAAATGACATCGTAAAGTCAGGCACCTTTAATTGCTAATCTTTCGAGCTCGCTGAGGTAAGAGTTGTGCAAGTTGGACGGTTCTGCTTTTCTGCAGAAGTATGTGAGCAATTAGCCGCCGTTGTTCATTCTCAGGTGTCACTTACGGAGAGTGCTTCGTGATGGTTATTTTATTCTTATTCTATGTTAAATATGAACTGAGGAGTTGAGTTTCAAATATATCCGTGAAAGCTGTATTATTGTGATTCATGTTCGAATATTACATAAGTTCATGTGACAAGGCGAATGTCTGTCGTATTATTGAAATGCCCAGTATGCATACTGTAATGTTGTTGTGCTTCATGTTTGCTCTATTTCCATCATTTACGGGGATATGGAATTTCAACTCTACCCGCAAAACTGGTATTAATATGGTCATTTTGGTTCACTACATCTTTCCCTTGCATTCCTCTCTGCAGGTTTCCCAAGTGTGCGTCGAAGTGCGGTACAGTCGCTCCAACATCGACGGCGAACTTTCCTGAACACGTGCATAACGAACTGTATGTTTCCTACGAACTTGTGTAAACTATCCAATAAACTTTCCATGTCTGCGGCATGAACGGTGTCTGTGATAACTAAAGCTCATATAACGTCGTTCTGCTGGATTTATTATTAAGCGCCAAGCTCAAATTTTCTAGCAATTGGATATGCAGTGCATATACATGAATAAACGCATCCGAAAAGCACATGGCCGACTCTGAGGTGTTGACCAGCATGTGGCCAGCAGTCGGTCACACAGTAAGCGAATCACAATGAGATAAAGAACCATGAATCCCATGATCATTTCGTTTGTTGAACGCATTTTTTTAAATCTCAGGCTTATTATCATGTTTAAACCACCTCATTATCATGGGTTTTTGAGTACTACCATTTTGAGCACGTTTGTATTAATGTACGTCTCTGGCGGACGCGCGTTTGCAGTTACATATAATTCGGGCACGTGTAGTAGCATATAGTACGCCACCATTTTGTTTTGCCCTACATACTCCCTGCCGCTTCTTCTCAGGTCTTCCAACACGTGGGTCGGCCGCGTCCGTGCAACGGGCTGAGGAAGTTGATCAACCCGAACCCGAGGTCCGCGGTTAGTGAGCGTGATATCGCATCTTATTGGTAGGAATTCCCGGACCGTCGGACCCCGTTTATATATATATATATGAAGATGGACACGTTGTAGAACGTTCTCTCTCGTCATCTGAACTGTGATAATACACGTTTCTTGTTGGGTCGTTTTTTCCTATTTTTTGGAGTAGATTATTGTGTTTGATTGCGAAAGTTAGACATTGTGTGTACCGTGACCAGTGATTGACAAAATTTGAATATAATACACGGTGAGTGCGGGTGTGGTCTGCATTATGAGGCCTGCAGTCACTAATATTTATGCTGGAAGATATCTGAAGCGATATCCGGTTTGCCTGTATTCCACCTGGATAAGGAAGGATTAATAGGTTTTCTACATTCACAAGTAAAACACGGAAACCGCCGGAAACGTTTCAAATAGTTGTACACATAACATAAATGGAGCGAAAATATGGTACAGCATATGGACTATTAACAACTCAACATAATTTTAATAACGGTTTAGTGAGCGTACAGTAGGCCAGATGCCAAATGATCGTGTGAGTAAACCATATAACAAACCGTTTCAAGCGGGCTGTTCTCGATGGGCGTTGGACAGCAGAGTGGNTTTTCATTCTCTTTTCCGATCCCCATATTATCCATTGAACGAGGATATTTTTCTACGACGGATGGGCGCACGGAACCTCGTCTTAGCTGATCGGTTCGCGAGAAGTTTAACGTTTTGACGTTTCCGAGGAATCGACGAAATCCTGCGCTGGAATCGTTCGCTGGATTTTGGGACTTTACGCTCTGCCTCGCCAAAGCCGATCTATCTTTATATTTTCCGGACTCCAATATTATCCTCTTATGGCGAAACACTTCAAAGATTCGCTTGGATATTCTTCCAAGAGTGACCTTCAACTATTTAAATAATTGCCCACCACACAACCTTGTATAGGGTAACTTAGTGTAACGTCCCATTTTTTGAGACCAAATCTGTAGAGCAAGCGAACCATCTGCTTCTCTGCTGTGTGCGTCAAAATTTCATGAACTACAGTCATTTACCTTTTGACCACGTCCTTCTTGACGGCCGGCCTCAGATTTGCGGTTCTAATCTCCTATTCGTTTTTGTATTTTTTGTAACTATCTGCAATGATCGGGCATAACCCAGCACGCTTTCCATATACGCGTTGAGAAATGTACATTATTTTTATGTGCTTTTGCCGGTTTGTCACGTAGCTAAACGCAGCAGTCTGAGGCTAATAGGTTATCCGGCAGCAATCTGGGTACCAGCAAGTCGGACAGCAGCCGTATCTCGCTTCCCGTTAGCAGGTAGTGTGGTGATTGGGCGGTAGAAGCGTGGACGCCAGCACGATAAGTAAACAGACACTGAGATGCGGCTTCGGCCCATGACCTGGTGTTTTCTGAACTCACAAACGCTTTCAAGACGGACTTCAGGGTGCATTTGACGCGCTCAGTTGCACCATTACTCTGCGGATGATAAGCGGTTGTCCTTGTCTTCCTTATTTTCAGTAATCCACACAGTTCACGCACCAATGTGCTTTCAAAATTTAATCCTCTGTCAGTGTGTAGTTGAGTTGGGACGCCCCAGCGCGAGATACATTGGTCGAGAATGAATTTGGCGGTTGTTCCACATCCGCTCGTGGCAATGGCACCACTTCACACCATTTAGTGAAATGGTCTACCATCACGAAGATGTATCTATTCCATCGAGTGGTCGCCGGTAGTGGCCCAACAACGTCAAATTCGACATTCTCAATCGGATACCCGTCGGTACGCTCTCTAACGGTGTGGATTACTGCCTCTTGGGGTTTGCAATTTGTGAACACAGGCCACAACTGCTGCACACATCTTCGACGTCTCCTCGTTGGTGGATATACCAGAAACGCTGTCTCACTGCTTCTTCAAGTTTGTTCTGGTCTGCGCGTCCCAAATTCTCATGGAGTTCCTCTGAAACCATACGAACCGCCGAGCCTGGAACCACAATTTGGCTTTCATATGTCGGGCCATATTGATAATAATGGGCATCATTGGTTATATAGAGATGGTTCCACAACGACCACAGGCAAAGCGCATCCCAACTGCTTTCTGCCATCTCTTGGGTGATCGGACGTGGCTCACACTCTTTTATTCGTCTGTATATGATCTGTAGATCTGCGTCGTTGCTTTGAATGGCAGCCCATCGATTATTCTCCTCTGTCCTGACGGTGATCATCATGCAGTACCCCGTGTATGAGGGGCAATCACCATGGTCGCGAATCGGTCTTCTGAATAATGCATCAGCACTTCGGTGACGGAGACCAGGCCTGTGTTTACATTAAAAGTTGTACTCTTGTAAAAACTCTTCCAACGGGCAACTTGCCCCTCCGGGCCCTTGAAATTCTGAAGTCACTGGAGTGAGGAGTGGTCCGTTCGAACCAAGAAACAACCTTCTGAAGAGATAATGACGGAAGTGTTTAATAAAATGTACTAGAGCAAGCATATTCTTTCTAGTCGTACAACAGTTCCTTTCACTCCTGTTGAGGTTTCGGTTTCCATAAGCAATAACACGATTTTATCATTATCGTCTAATTGAGATAATACCACCCCTGTAGCGACGTCACTAGCGTCAGTATCCAAGATAAACGTTTTCGCATACGCCCTTATGTCTGGGAGCGCTAAAATGGAGGCCGTGCATAACGCATCTTTCAATCGATCAAACAGCTGTTGTCAGTCTTCGGACCAGTCGAACACTTGTTCCTTTTCCGGCAAGAATGTTAGGGGTTTAGCTAAATGGGAAAAGTGGGGAACAAATCGTCGATAATGAGATGCCAACCCGATGAAACTACGGACTTCCTCAACACTCTCAGGAGCTGGCCATTCCTTCACCTTACGCTCATTTTCGGGATCACAGCTCTCACCGGATTGTGAAGTGATGTGTCCTAAATATTTTACTTCGGTCCGCATAAACGAGCATTTGGCTGGATTCAATTTCACTCCAACCTCAGCTAGTCTTGAAAGGACGTTGGATAGGTAATGCAAATGTTCATCAACTGTAGTCCGTGTACAATCACGTCATTTAAGTAAACCAGGCAGTACTAGGGAATTGGTCTCCGAACACCTGTCGCATTAATCTTTGAAAGATGACCGGAGCATTCGTCAATCCGAACGGCACGGTTTCAAACTCGTACAAACCAGAGGTTACCACAAACGCGGTTTTCAAGCGATCATTGGGCTCCACTCCCATCTACCGGTAACCAGAGGCCAAATCAAGAGTACTAAACCACTCGGTAGTGGAAATAAATCTCTTTTAGTTACCGCGTTTAACTAGCGACAGTCAGCACAATCTTAATGAGCCATCCTTTTTCTTGACTAATACTACTGGAGACACCCATGGAGATGTTGACGGCCGGATAATGTTGGCTAATAATTGTTCCACCTGGCCTTACAGATGGACTGGTAAGCGACGAGCCGCTTGCCGGATCGGGTGTTTCACCCGTGTCAATTCTGTGTCGCACAAAGTGAGTGCGTCCAGGCGGACGTCCTTCTCACCAGAATGTCGCCCGGTGCTCTTCAGTTACTTCCCGTGTTCTCAGTGTTAGGTGTGCCGGGAGATGTGAGATAATACCGGTTGTAAACTTCTGCCATTCGAACTCAACGTGCACTTTCCCCTTAGTTACATGCTGACCTTTACGGACCTCCACAAAGCCCGATAGTGTTTTGTACACAGATTCCAATGGAAAACGCTCGTCATATACGCGTACGGCGAGGTTAGGTAGGTCCATGACACACTGCATGGCTACAAAATAGTTACTGCCCAGAATGACATGAAACGGTAACTTCGGGACAACCAAGAACTTCACCGTACACGTCCACTTTCCTATCTGCACTGTCCCGCGAACACACGCCAATATGTGTAACAATTGTCACTTCACGGCCAGAACCTGGCTGACAGGCCCCGCTATTGAATTAGACTGACAGATGGTGTATGTATGATTATCAGGCAGGCTGCATACGGACCCGGAATCTAGCAGACATTCAAAGTCACGACCGCGAACTTTTGCTTTCACAACACGGCATGATGCAACATCCTCATTCTCACATTTAGAAACAAGGAGGATATGCGATTGGCATACAGATTCCGGACGGATAATGGGCACCAACGCACCAGGTGTGCATGCCGGCCACAGGTGAAACATCTCTGCCAGTCAAGCACTTTCACTTTTGGATGGCACTGTATACGGTGTCCGTCTCTTGTGTAAGCGCTTTTTTGGACCATCCGACCATGCGATCGGTCAACGGGGGTGCCCTGAGTCACACAAGCGAAATTTTCATCATCGGACTCAGCATGTTCCCTTTGGTCTAACAACTCAGCCAGCTTGTCAGGCTTAGCCAAGGTTTGTGGGGAGCGGACGAGAAATTCGCGCTGATATTGCGGCTGACAAATTCCTTCTTACAACCTCTCTAGAATACGGCCTCCTCTTCCACAAACGCCATCCTCGCGAGTCCCCCAATTGCCGCATATAATCCGTCAATCGTTCCGTACTAAGCTGGCGTCTCATGAAATTCCTTCCGACATTCAACCGCAGGTCGCGGACCGTAAGCCTCACGAGAAATCATAGTCAGTATGATGTACACTTGCCAGTCTGGGTCAAAATGCCGCACGTAGCGGCGTACCTGGACCCCCCAAGTAAGAAAGTCCTCTCCAATAGTGTATTTTTCCGGAGCTGGGTGTCCAAGCTCTGTCGCACACGATCTGCATATCCGCTGGCCGAAATACACATTTCCTCAGCCGCTCGAAGTAAGCATAATTCGGAAATACGGTCCCACCGTGGGTGCCAAAATTGCAACATTCAAACTGGGTCAATCACTGGTCGCAGTACACACAATGTCTAACTTTCGCAATCAAACACAACAATCTACTTCACAAAATAGGAAAAAAACGACCCAACAAGAAACGTGTATTATCACAGTTCAGATAACGAGAGAGAACGTTCTACAACGTGTCCATCTTCATATATATATATATATATAAACGGGGTCCGACGGTCCGGGAATTCCTACCAATAAGATGCGATATCACGCTCACTAACCGCGGACCTCGGGTTCGGGTTGATCAACTTCCTCAGCCCGTTGCACGGACGCGGCCGACCCACGTGTTGGAAGACCTGAGAAGAAGCGGCAGGGAGTATGTAGGGCAAAACAAAATGGTGGCGTACTATATGCTACTACACGTGCCCGAATTATATGTAACTGCAAACGCGCGTCCGCCAGAGACGTACATTAATACAAACGTGCTCAAAATGGTAGTACTCAAAAACCCATGATAATGAGGTGGTTTAAACATGATAATAAGCCTGAGATTTAAAAAAATGCGTTCAACAAACGAAATGATCATGGGATTCATGGTTCTTTATCTCATTGTGATTCGCTTACTGTGTGACCGACTGCTGGCCACATGCTGGTCAACACCTCAGAGTCGGCCATGTGCTTTTCGGATGCGTTTATTCATGTATATGCACTGCATATCCAATTGCTAGAAAATTTGAGCTTGGCGCTTAATAATAAATCCAGCAGAACGACGTTATATGAGCTTTAGTTATCACAGACACCGTTCATGCCGCAGACATGGAAAGTTTATTGGATAGTTTACACAAGTTCGTAGGAAACATACAGTTCGTTATGCACGTGTTCAGGAAAGTTCGCCGTCGATGTTGGAGCGACTGTACCGCACTTCGACGCACACTTGGGAAACCTGCAGAGAGGAATGCAAGGGAAAGATGTAGTGAACCAAAATGACCATATTAATACCAGTTTTGCGGGTAGAGTTGAAATTCCATATCCCCGTAAATGATGGAAATAGAGCAAACATGAAGCACAACAACATTACAGTATGCATACTGGGCATTTCAATAATACGACAGACATTCGCCTTGTCACATGAACTTATGTAATATTCGAACATGAATCACAATAATACAGCTTTCACGGATATATTTGAAACTCAACTCCTCAGTTCATATTTAACATAGAATAAGAATAAAATAACCATCACGAAGCACTCTCCGTAAGTGACACCTGAGAATGAACAACGGCGGCTAATTGCTCACATACTTCTGCAGAAAAGCAGAACCGTCCAACTTGCACAACTCTTACCTCAGCGAGCTCGAAAGATTAGCAATTAAAGGTGCCTGACTTTACGATGTCATTTGAAAAATGTTACTAATTTTGCTAGAAAGACGAATGCAGATTTAGAGGTGGTGTTCATAGATATTTAAGAGAATTATTTCATGGGATGCTTGTTTCGATGATTTTCCTCATGGCCCACCGAAACCCGCATGAAAACCTGCGATCTCGGTGGGCTATGTGCCACATTGGGAGTGAATAGCAAAATGCCAAAACAACCAGTAACACCCAAAATTTATTTTATTGACATGTGTTTACTCATGTATATGCAATGCCCAAATTACTGTGAAATGTGCAATCGGCGCTTAATAATAAGTTCAACAGAACGATATCATGTGAGCTTTAGTTGTCACGCACGTTTCATACGGCCCTCCAAACCGTCGACTCAATTCTCCGTTTACCCGAAAAAAATCTCGAGTGCATAGTAAAATACCACAACAAACAGTAGATAGGGTTATATATTCCAACAATCATAGCAAAAATAATAATAACGACCGAGTTCTCTGTCAAAAATTCCCCATACATATTGCCTGTCATAGTAAATGCTATAACCCCACATTTTCTCATCTAACGTGTGGAATTACGTTCTCCCTCCCGATTACCATATTATCTATTGAACGAGGGAATTTTTCTACGGCACATGGACGCATGGAACTTTGTCTAAGCTGAACGGTTCATGAGAGGTTCAACTTTGTGACGTCCACAAGCAATCGACGAAATGCTGCGTTGGAATCTGCCCATTCGTTCGCTTAATTCTGGGAGTTTCCGCCATGCCTTGCCAAAGCCGATCTATCTTGACAATTACCGAACGCCAGTTTTATTCCTAACAAGAAAAAAATTCCAAAAGTGCGTTTGGACATCCTCCCGGAGTGACCTTTAAATATTTGAAAAATCGCCCATCCCACAACCTTGTAAACAGTGAATTAGTGTAACATCCCATTTTTTAGACTAAATCGGTGAGATGAGCAAACTACCCCCTTCTGTGTTGCATGCGTGAAAGTTCCATAAACTACAGTCGTGTTCTCTTTGACCACGTAATTCTTGCAAGAAACTTCACGTTTGTGATACTGTTCAGTTAATCGTTTATGTATGGTTTGTCAATATCCACAGTGATCGCGCATAATCAAGCGTGCTTCTCACATATGCGTTGGAAAATATATATTATTATTATAACCATAGAAAAAATGATGAAAACGCATGCATGCTTCTTCAAATAATTCCCGCATACACATTGTGAGTCATAGTAAATGTAATCACATCACATTTCCTCATCTAAAGTGTGGAATTACATTCTTATCTCGTCGCTACTCGATACCTTCATCTCACTAGATGGTTGCGATATTGATACAGCCACTCCCGTCAGAGATCTGGGAATACAGTACTCAAACTCCCTTAATTTCTCCAAAAATGTATGCTTCCAGGTAGAAAAAACTAAAAGAACAATAGGCTGCCTCAGAAAAACGTTCAGTCTACCAGCTGCGAAGTTGACGCTCTACAAAATGTGTGTTCGACCTCAATTCGAGTACTGCACTCTCATTGACTGCCATCTACGCAAGTCTGATAGGCTTGTGTTAGAAAACCTTCAAAGATCGTTTACCAAAAGCTTATCAGGACATAGTTCTTCGCTCACCTACAGACAACGTTGTGAAAAACTTGGTATTGATCCACTTTCGTTGCGTAGACTGAAGTTGAACCTAACGCTGCTGTATAAACTCATATATTCGGATGTGATCACCACAGCGCTCACCGTCCACTTGAGACAGCCCTTCATATAGCCTAAGAGATAAGGGCTCCACCTTCCCAACCCTGATAATACAGAAGAATATACGTGCAAACTTCTTCCTTGTAAGGTATTCCTACATTGAGAATAAACTTCCAAATGAAGTCAGAGCCAGTAGCAACAAACAGCGCTTTAAAAAAGTTTGGACAGTTATCTTACGTCAACAAAACCAATGTCTATCTTCAAACTCTCTGTATCACCTGATGGTCTTTTTGAGTGTGGTCCGAGAAACATTTAGCCGTCAAATGCGTATTACGTAGATAACCACTCTGCTGTCCAACGCCCGTCGAGAACAGCCCGCTTGAAACGGTTTGTTATATGGTTTACTCACACGATCATTTGGCATCCGGCCTACTGTACGCTCACTAAACCGTTTGCAACTCAACATAATTTTAATAACATATGTTATTAAAATTATGTTGAGTTGTTAATAGTCAATATGCTGTACCGTATTTTCGCTCCATTCATTTTACTCGTGAATATATTGAAAATCCCCCCAGGATACGACGTTCTTTCAGGTTTAATTATTACACGCGCATTTCATGCGACCCTCGAAACCGTCGACCCAACTTTCTCTTTGCCCGATTAAATCCCGAGTGCATAATAAGTTGCCACAACAAGCAGTATATAGGGTTATACATTCCAGTAATCATAGCAAAACTAATAAGAACGCATGAATTCTTTGTCAAATAATTCCCGCATACACATTGTTTGTCATAGTAAGTGTAATCACCCCACATTTTCTCATCTATCGTGTGAGATTACACTCTTTATCTCATCGCTCGCCATATCCATTGTGCAGGGAAACTTTTCTACGACGGAAGTTCGTCTTGACTGGAAGGTTCACGAGATGTTCAACTTTTTGAAGTTTTCGAGCAATCCACAAAATCCTGCGTCGGACCCTGTCCAACCGTTTGTTGAATTTGGGGATTTTCCGCCCGGCCTTGTCAAAGCCGACATACCTTGACAATTTCCCGACGCCAATTTTATCCCCTAATGGCGAAAATCCAAAAATGCGTTTGGACCTGTAACATGCAGGCCAGCCGCTACCTCTCAGACTGTCCGTGGACCGAATTCGGACTAATGCGGATGCACTGGGGAACGGCGTTCTTCCAAAGTAGGGAGTCCAACAAAAATCCTGTAAAGGGAAACAACATGAACAAGCGTGGGTCACAGGCCCAGTAAGCCATGCACAAGACTTACACCAACGAAAGCTCAAACGGCACCGACAGCACGGCAACACGTCCCGTTACACAACTCAAATTTAATCCGTGCGCGTTGGCTGGCTTCAGTTGCACGCTACAGGACCCTCTCTCCAGAGTGACCCTGAAAAATCGCCCATCCCTCAACCTTGTAAAATGTAAATTAGTGTAACATCCCATTTTTTGGGACTAAATATCTGAAGCGAACGAACTGTCTTCTCCTCTGTTGCGTGCGTCAAATTTTCATAAACCACAGTCATTTCATTTTGACCACGTCCTTTTTGACAGGAGACTTCACGTTTGTGCTACTGTTCAATTATTCGTTTTGTGTCGTTTGTAAATAACTGTAGTGATCGCGCATGAACCAACGTTCTTCTCACATATGCTTTGAGATATAAATAAATAAATAAATAATATATAATATATATTTCCCAACGCATGTGTGAGAAGCACGCTTGGTTACGCGCGATCACTGTATATTATTTATCCATTAGTTCTTTTTAACCGTATCGAGATCCAATAGCACATAATTAATAACGTTCGTGGGTGAACTGAGTTTCCGTGCGCATCATGCGAGTGGTCGTGGCGTTGTTCGCAGGGAAGTCTCGTAATCTCTATTTGGGAGATTTCGAATATGATAGGTGGAAGGTTTATTCAGAAGGTAAAATTTACCGACAGGATATGTGTTCACCGAGTTTATGTAGAACGCATGACCATCGTCAAACGCGCAGCTCAGTCAGCTACATTAACACCAGATCCTGAAACCAGCACGGTTACCCAGCAGACAGGTAACTGCTGGTTGAGAGTTTTTCGCGACCGGATTTCCAGGCTCCTGAACCTTAGTTGATGGTGACACCACTATCTTCTGCCGCTTGAAAAGACGTATATCGTACGCCTCTACTGATTATGCCAATGTCTGTTCTCAAGCGTACCTCGTGGGCGTGAGCGCCGGCGCCCTTAACTACTCTACTCACCACGGCCTTGGGCCATACGCTCATGGACCGACGGTCTCCAATCGATAGAACTAGGTCACCAACCGCTTGTGTAGCGTCTCGATGGAGGGTGGCGGCCCATTTATTCAGCGTTTTCAGAACACACTAGCCAGATGTTTAGCCTGCTTTCGCCCTTCAATGTAACTCTTTAGCAGCGCGATAGAAGTGCACGGCAGACGACGGTGTGGTTTCAGAAGCAGCAGATCGCCTGGTCTCGAAACCGGAGGACCATTCGGGTTATTGTGGACGGGAATCCGATTCTGTCACTGAGAATTCTCTCAACGCCAGTCGAGTGGATGTAGAGGGCTGCATCCAACATCACCTGTTGACTAACGACAGCCTACATGACTGGTCGAACCGCGCTCCCATGCGCTCCCATGTTTCTTCCGAGGACTAGCAGCGGAGGGACCAAAATACCAATCGATATTGCCAAGCATGAGCGTCCGATGGTTAGTGTCTTTGTCGAATGCAAGTAATTCCCTCCTCAGCCCTGCTTGTGGGCCTACAATTTTGGACCAGTTATCGCTGTACATAACTTGCGGCGCACCTCCTTGGACAGTGAAGTTCATCGGAGTCATCAGAAAGAAGTCCGTTTGCAGTGACTGACTTACAATTATACAACTCCTGTCTGCGAACAAGTGAAGAGACAGTCATATCTTTTACAAAAGCTCGTAATCCGAACCTCAAGAGGTCTAAAATACTCCTCGCCACAAACTGTAGACGGGGCGCCACGGGCTGTTGGGTGATCAATTGTTGAACCGACTTTGCCGACAGCATTTTGCCTTGCATGCAATTCAGCAAGACTTGGTGAACACTCGACATAATAATAACAATAATATTATATATTTTTCAACGTACGTGCTCTCGACAATCCGAAATCATTCACGGGTGGACCATAACACGGTAGTATCTGATAACTACCTCCGTAACAGCCTCACTTGGTGGCAGTACTATCATTCGGGTACCATGAAATAGTCGTCTGAAGCCCCTCCACCGAGACACAAGACGTCGTTAATGGTGACGAGCTTCAGTTGGGCCGGCGTTCGCCGTCGGCCTTTGGAGTGTTCTGCACAGTTCTCACTAAGGGCGCCCTGCTACTCCAACCGAACAATGGCTCCACACGCTGGGCTCAGTTCCAACTTGCACGGAGTGGCCAACATAATGGAACACTACCGACCAGCCTACAGACAGAAAATAATTCTTGAATCGCGTTAACCACGATATTTCGCGGAGTAAGGTGTGCCAGGGTGAATAACGTCAGGCAAGCTTCACGTAGTATTGAGTGCTGCTAACGCTGATTACAATCGGCATCTTCTTTAATTCCAGCCCGGAGGTGTTTGGGCGGATAATCGGGTGGCCACGACATTTCAGGTCCCCAGATGAATGTCAGGCCATTTAACCGCTTGCGTACTTCTTGAGAACAAGCACTGTGGGTTTCTGGAGAAGCTATCTCCGCCAGGTTTAATTCGGACTGGACGTTTCGCAATCGGCAACCTTCGGTATAGGTATGAATGAGTTGAACGCTGCTGGCTACGGATATGGCGAAGCGACAAGAGATGTTTGTCAAGTATTCTAACATGATAACGATTTCTGTCCAGGATGTGATGCTGACAAGGGTTAGTTCGAGTTCATCAATTAAAACCCTTACAAGTTTGGCTGGTAACGACGTACTTTTGATTTCTAACCTCTGGGTAGACAAGGATTTTGAAAGTGTAGTGTTATCTCCCAAGATGTCCCGGCGATAGCCAGCAGCTTCACAACCTACCTCGGAGGAATAAGAAAACATGCATCTCGGAGCGCGTTGGCGTCCTCCCATGGGGCCTGATGCACTGTGGTACGACAACCGGGTTTGTCGTCGTTGCGACCCTTGGCCACCTGTTCTATTCTCCTCGGAACTTTTCGTCTGAGGGTGCAACCCATCCGATATCCGCACCAAATGAGCAATGAAGTAACTCCCGATCGATGAGAACCAGCGTAGCGGTGAACCCTAACGGACCGTACACTGACACAGCACAGGCCAGTAGGCCCTTCCAAAAAGTGGCTCTTTCGCTAATGGCATGCGAAACCCGAAACGGTATTATGACACGCGCCATTGGACCCCAGGTACCTTCTGGCGTCTGTGGTTTCCTAGGTCCAGCGTTGCTGACGTGGATGTTCTCTCGTTCAATGGCATACCCACCCGCGCATCGGCTATACTAGGCGTTTTTGTCAGTATAAATCCATCCAGAAGGAGCATTTTGCATAAATCATACGCTCCCTTCCTGGCGTCCTCAGGTGTATTCACTGATACCAAGAAGCCTTCAACGTAAAAATTCTCGTCCACAGTTTGACTGGCCAGTGTACTAAATCAATACTCATTATCAGTGGTGGTCTTCCTGAACGCAGATGATGTGCAGAAGTGGTCTCGAAAGGATGGACTGTAATCTCATACGCATCCGTTCAGCCAAACTCTGACTAGTCGCTCCATTAAAAAACTCAACGTCCCTCCTTCACCTCTAAGAACCTTATTCGGCAAGAACACTTCCTCTCTGTTTGAGAACAGGTCAAATGGTAATAAAACGTCCATCAAGTTGTCCGTCAGAACTAGCCCTGTAACAAGACTTTATGCTAAGAGATGTCCTTGCACTTTGTCGCGCAGCCGACTGCAATTCGCACCTTCCCACGCCCATTCGGATTTAACACCCGTAGTGGGGTAGGTGCCTCCGGCGAATGGTCCTATCTTTACTAGAATCAACCATCAATAGTTAACCTTCGGTCACACGCGCCTTGATATTCCCGTTGCATCTACGGGCCAACCCGGTACCCACTATTCTTCATAATTCATGTGATCACTCTGCGTCCATTACGTAATTTTGCTTTTAATTTTTTATTCCACAAATATATCTCACGCGGGAAAACATTTCGCCACGTCTAGACACTTGGAATTCCCTACTTGTTAGACAGTTTGAAAATCTGCAAAATTCGACTGATTCCGGACAAACGACCAAGTCCTCGCGAGAAATCCATACATTTCTCCGCAGAAGTATGTGCCGTCATATCTCCTTCCATCCAGTAACAAATTTTGTGCACCTTTTCTCAGGGTCTTTTACATCGAATAATGGCGAAATTCTTCGACAGTTCACTTTCTCCATCTTCAAATCACCTCTTTTTGACATGACCTTGACCAATAGACCAGTAATCATCTCGTGAGGTGTAAATTCATGTAATTACTTAACATTCAAAGTGAATTTGGGAGATTTTGGGAGCTGCCATCCCAGAAGTATGTACCAAAAATTCCCTTTCGTGGAAAGGAATTTTCCCCTCCTGTTGTCGCCATAGTTGTGTTATTATTATGCGGTTATTATGAAGTTATTAATTATGATATGCATCCATGTGCACAGCTTTAAGGTATGCGCATTAAACAGGCTCGCTTGAGCGCGTTTCTCACAGATGTGTTGAACAATATGTTATTACGACTATTATTCACGTGCTAATCCAATGTCGTGGAAACTCTCCTGCCTAGTAAATTTAAGCAATTACGAACCATCCCTCCGTTAGCAGAAAGACACTGTCAGACCGTCAAGGCAACCCGACCTCGTAAAAGTGTACCATACAATACGCGTAGCTCGTTGATCATCACATGAGTTAACCACTACGCCAGACAACCGTGCTTAGCTAATTCCGTACCGAACATGCGCTGAATCAACAATTCTAGTCTAGCAATGAACTTCGGCCTCGCGGTTTAATATTAGTGACGTTGGGCCTCGCCAGTCCTACTCAAGATGGTCTGCACAGAGTACGGCCGGCGCCTGTCTGAGCCCGCCGATCTATCACAAAACGTTCCTCCGGCACATAACAGCCCATGGGTAAACCGAAATTATACCCCCCCCAACGAGGTGATAGGAGGACCGGCCAAATGAGGCTAACGCTGGACATCCTTCTCGGGTATGGTTTCGGCCCACTCAATCGGAAGACGCTAAAGATCTTGTCGACCCTCATTCAACTTCCATCATTTAAAGACCCAGATTCCAAACTCAGTTCTTGACATCTAATAATATCCGGCTTGTTCAGGATATGAACGCTCAGCGTTTCCTCGCTTGATGGCAGCCTCAATCACTCGGCTATGGACTCATCCATGGGTGTGGTGTGAGAGCCTTTGTCGAGTAAGTCAAAATTCTCAATCATTCCGACTGCCCGGATTAACCTGACAGTAACAATGCCAAGACCATAGCAGGAGGTGCCTCCAAAGCTTGACAACCTCATGTCGAGTTCAGACCGCAAGGGTGCCGGGTGTGTGTAAAATACGGTAGAATGTCACTCGCCGCATGCAAGCTGTTCACACTATACATGAACCCCGCAGTACTTGACTGTGTGGTTAGTCGGTAGACAAACAAAGCAGTGTTTACACTTCCTCAGAGCTGCGCGGCATCCCTCCAATGACATGCTCCCAAATCGCAGGCACACCAGCAAATCATGACCATCACATACTGGACATCGGTGTGACTTTTTCACCGTTCCGACAACGGCTAACAAGCGGAGTATTGAGTGAAAATTCTCACGGAGCGCTCGGTCTCATTCCCGATGATGCGGCTTTGGTCTGATCGGGCAAGGAGTTGAGCATACAAGTTACTGGAAACTAAATTTCGTCTCCCTACAAACTCAAGCAAATCGATGAAAGAAGGCTCCCGGTCAGTGTTTCTGCCAGAGTCAGCTAACTCTGCCCACGTCTACTGTACCGGGTGTAGAAGTTCATCCACGATAAGCGGAAAGAGTAGTTGGGCAATTTAGCTCGGATGGGTAGTTCAGTCGAAACAAACTCAAATGTCACCATTACATCTGAGCAACTGAAACATGAGGTCAATATGGCGAAATAGACAGGAAAACATTTGCATCAATCCTCACAAATGGTTCCTCAACATTATCAAACACGGGTATCTTCTTCAATTTATTTCGAACTCCAAGCTGTGCCTCCGGTAAAATTAAGATCCACTTCAATTGGACGCCTGTGTCCATCACGGAATATCGTTAAGGTGAACACCGAATTATGGATGTGGCAAACTTAAGGAGATTGGATATACGCTCGGTTAAACAGTTATTTACGGGCATGGTACCCACCGAGCTTTAGTAGTGTCAAACACACCACAGTCACATGAAACAGCAGACAACTCACCACATGCAGAAACTTCATGTAAACATCGAGAAACCCCCAGGTAAAAAAGTGGAATAGAGAAAGAGATGACGAGTCAGAAAAGATGACAACAGAACAAAATGGTCTGATAAGGTCTCCAAACAGATACACCCGGGGTTCAACGGTCAATTGTTGGATAACGGAAACAGGACTCTCATCCATGGTCAGAGGAATGGTGGACACGCCCTAAAATACGGTTGCCCTCGGAGAAGCTCCAGGCGGTTGGTAACAAGGATGATGCCTCAATGCATCACCTGTGTCGAATTTGGCCCGATCGGCCACTTAGGGTTTTCAACCAATTAGTAAGTAGATTTGATCGCCGCAATGGCGGATGCCATCAATCCCGGAATCCTAATGGTTGTTCGAACTACGCTTAGTCTAAACGCAACGTCTGTCAATCGGTCGAGTCTAGAAAAGCCGCATTCGTGATGGAGCGTTCGTCTGTGAATTCTCGGCCAGCTGAGCAAGCGATTCGGAGCCAGAAGAGAAGACGGTCTTAATGACGAGTTACGTTGGTGATCCACCAGAAAGCAGCCTGCTTGAAACGCTTCGTTGTATCATTCACTCACATCCTCATCGGACATTCGATCTACTGCGTGCTCACGAAACCGTTTTCAACTCAACATCACTTTTTCATGCATGAGCACGCACCACGCAGATTGCTGTAAAATGTAAACTTGGTGCTACTTGGTGAATCCAACAGAATGACATCATATGAGCTATACTCGGGAAATGCACATTTCATGGGGTCTTCCAAATCGTCGACATAATACTCCGGTTGTCCGAGTAAAGCCTGAATAAATCGCGAACTACCTCAACAACTAGTGGACGGAGTTACGTATTTCATTACCGGAGCAGAAGTGATAAAATTGCATGAAGTCTCCGTCAAAAATGTTGCATGCACATTATTCGTCGTGTCAAACGTGATCACTCCACACTTTCTCCTTTAACGTGTGTCGAAATCTGATGATGTCTGAAGTAATGTTCTAATTGATGTCCGGAGTATTTGTTCACAGTTGACTACCACTAAGGTCTCAATCCATCCTGGACCAGATGGTATTCCACCAGTGGCCATCAAGCAAGGGGGTGGGGATGTACGCATTCCCTTACTAAAGGAGCTCACCCCATCACTTTCATCCAGCCCCTTTCCCCCCAATGGAAAATTCAACCGTTACGCCTCGCCACACAAGCGATCCGAAACAGGACGTTAGTAACTGTCGTCCCAACAGCCACACATCAATCTGCTCGGGAGTGTTTGAAAGGATCGTCGAGTTATTAAGGTCAGAAAAAAACCATAAACCCTTTACAGCACGGTTTTCTTAGCAAGGCTCTCGTATGACATGTCGGCTGGAACTATAAAACCATATATCGATGTCAGTTGACGTAGGAAATGAGGCAAGTATCACACTCTTAGATATGCAAGAGGCCTCTCCCCATATACCTCATAAGCGCCTCTTGATTACAATAGCACCTTATGGCATGCAAGATCCCTTGTATGGCTGGCTTCCGTCATACCTTGAAGGTCGCACTCAAACAATTAATGTTGATACCGCCAATTCGGTTAGAGATCTAGGAATACGGTATTCGAACTCCCCTGATTTCTCCAAACTGGTATGCACTCAGGCAGCCGAAACTAAGAAAACAATAGGCTGTATCGAAAGGACGTTTAGTCCACCGGCTGCGAGGCTGGCTCTTTACAAAAAGCGTGCCCGGCTTCAACTTGAGTATCATACATTTACTTGCTGCCATCTACGCAAGTCTGATAGGCTTGTGTTAGAAAAACCCCAACGATCATTTACCAGAAGCTTACTTGGACACTCTTCTTTGTGCGCTTATATGCAACGCTGTAAAACTTGGCATCGATCCATTGTGGTTGCACAGACTAGAGTTAGATCTGACACCTCATTATAAACTCATGCTTGGACGCCATAACTACGGTGTTCACCGTCCAATTATGACACAGCTCTCCATATGGTCTAAGAAATAAGGACCCTACCTTGCGAACCCTGCTATCTCGGAAAATCATACGTGCAACTTTCCTTTTTGTAAAGTATTCCTACGTTTGGAATACACCTCCGAATGAGGTCAGAAACGGTGAAAAAATTCAGCATTTTAAAAGAGGTTTGGGCAGCTCTCTCACGATATCGAACATAATGTTCATCTTCAAGCTATTCGTATTCTCTGACGACCCTTTTGAGTGTGGTCCGGAAAACTTTCAACTCTCAGCTGCGTATAACGTACATAACGATCCCCGCTGTCTAATTCCCCTTCGAAAACAGCCTGTTCGAAACGGTTCGTTGTATCATTTCCTCACACGATCGTTTAGCATTTGGCCTACTACACGCTCACTAAACCGTTTACGACTTAGCATTATTCTATTGCTATGCGTTTATTCATGTATACGCATCGCTCAGTTTGCAAGAAAATGTTGAATTGGCGCTTATTAATAAGTCCAGCAGAATGACGTCATGTGAGCTCTATTTATCACACGCGCAATTCATGGAGCCTTCCAACTCGTCGACTCAATATTCTGTTTCTCAGAATAAATCCCGAGTGCATAACAAAATGCCACAACAACCAGTTGACAAAGTTATATATTCCAATAACCATAGCAATAATGATGACATCGTATCAAATCTTTGCCAAAAAATTTCGCATACAGATTGTTTGTCACAGTGAGCATAATCACCCCACATTTTCTCAGTTGACGTGTGAAATTGCATTCTTTTTCGATCCCCTGAATATACATTGTGCGACTAATTTTTCTGCGACGACTGGATGTAAAAAACCTCGCCTCGGCCGAACAACTCGCGAGATTTTCAACTTTTCAACGGCTTCCAGCAATCGACGAGGTCTCGCGCCGGAGTGTGCCCGGCCGTCCGCCAAATTTTAGAACTTCCCGTCCTCCCTTACTAAAGCCGACTAATTTTGACATTTTTCCGACGCCGATCACATCACGCAATGGCGAGGCACTCTGAAGATGCAGTTTGACGTATTACTCAGAATCACCTTGACGTTGCGACTTTTAATTCCGAATCATCCCGTCAGCCTCCAGCTTACCAAGTCACCGTTCAATATTCAACCGACACTCGCCCTGTTGCCATACGGATACGAACTAACAACCTTTGTTTGCACCATGATACGCATCGGGAAAACACTCACAAAATAGCCCTCCATATAGTCTAAGGAATAAGGGTTCCACCATGCTAACCAGATATCCCGAAAACATGTACAAACTTCTTCCTTGTAAAGTATTCCTACATTTGGAATAAACTTTCAAATGATGTCCGAGCCAGTAACAACATTCAGCGTTTTAAAAAAGGTTTGGACAGCCGTCTAACGTTAACAAACACAATGTCTATCTCCAAACCCTCTGTATCACCTGATGACTTTTTTGAGTGTGGTCCGAGAAACATTTAGTAGTCAGATGCGTGTTACCTAGATAGTCATCCCGCTGTCTAACGCCCGTCGAAATGTGAACGCGGCGCTTAATATTAAGTCCAGCAGAACGACGTCATGTAAGCATTAGTTATCGGACGCTGACTTCATGCGGCCCTGCAAACCGTCTACCCAATTCTCCGTATGCCCGAATAAATCTCGAGTACATAGCAAAATGCCACACCAAACAGTAGATAGGGTTATATATTACAATAATCATAGCAATTATAATATCGTGAGTTTTTTGTCGAAAAATTCCGCTAGCACACTGTTTACCTTAGTAAGTGTTATAACCCCAAATTTTCTCATCTGGCGTGTGGAATCATTCTCTTTTCATTCTCTTTTCCGATCCCCATATTATCCATTGAACGAGGATATTTTTCTACGACGGATGGGCGCACGGAACCTCGTCTTAGCTGATCGGTTCGCGAGAAGTTTAACGTTTTGACGTTTCCGAGGAATCGACGAAATCCTGCGCTGGAATCGTTCGCTGGATTTTGGGACTTTACGCTCTGCCTCGCCAAAGCCGATCTATCTTTATATTTTCCGGACTCCAATATTATCCTCTTATGGCGAAACACTTCAAAGATTCGCTTGGATATTCTTCCAAGAGTGACCTTCAACTATTTAAATAATTGCCCACCACACAACCTTGTATAGGGTAACTTAGTGTAACGTCCCATTTTTTGAGACCAAATCTGTAGAGCAAGCGAACCATCTGCTTCTCTGCTGTGTGCGTCAAAATTTCATGAACTACAGTCATTTACCTTTTGACCACGTCCTTCTTGACGGAAGGCTGCACGTTTGCGCTACTGATTAGTTATTCGAATTTGCAGTGATCGCGCATAACCCAGCGTGCTTCTCACTCTTATTATTATTGGAGGATGCCGACCATAATGTGTCCGTCGCATAAGTAAACGTCCAAACCAGGACCCCTGAGATACAGTGACGACATTCACAGGCCAGTGGAACGACATTCACATTTTCTTTCCGAATGATTCGGCCTTCAAAAGGAACTTATCTTTTGATACGGGAGTGTAGGTAAGTCTCATACTGCATTCGGAAACGGATTCGCGGTTAGGAACTGGCACTACGCCCCAAACTGCAAACGGTACGCCCATTAAAACTTTTGACCTTTGACTGCTGAGTCCAAACCTCGCTCTTCGGCGTGAGTTCTACTGGGTTTCTCTGGTAGCTGGTATTCCCCTCCGTATTATTGGTATCGATTTATTCCAACAACTCGATTTGCCTGTTAGCGCAAGTCGATCGCATCCCACATATACAAAGGTATGATCAGTCTAATGGTATCCGATCATGTAGCTTGCGAGCATTATGGGATACTCTCCTCCGAATTCCACCAACTCGGCCGTGTCAACAGACGTCGGCATCAAACTCTCACATGAAGGCTGCCAACTGGAAGTCACCCGTGCCACTTAGCTCCTGGCAAGCTGATAATTGCCCAAGCCAATTTTGTGCCTATACTTCACTTCATTAGTATCCGTCCTTCCAGTGGTCCATGGGCTTCGTTGTTGCACACTGTGCTTGAAAAAACTGATAACAAATGCTTTTCACGTGGGGACTCTGGGGCATTGAGCAGCGCGACCACTTTGGATAGGTGTCCGATTCATCACTTGCAAGACTTTATAGCAAAATTGTCCAGAAATCGAATATTCACCGAATTGGACCTAGCGCGCTCTGATAACCAAATTTCTGTAGTCCCCGGAGACTTCTCTAAAGCAGCAATCAAAATGCCTTCCGGACTTCTCGACTTTTTGCGCAAGCTCTAACTTTCTAATGTTTTATTCACAGCGTGTGTCACAGACTGCATGGTGTCCATCCACACTTAGATGATATCTTTGTCCCCAGCTCAACACAGCAGGAAACCTGCGCGCACTTGCGCTCAGTGGTGTGATTACACACCTAGCTAAGTGCTCGTTTGGGATGTACCGCACAAATTTCCTACGTCACAGTATAACTACAAGCGGGAATGAGCCTCTCCCCGACAAAATGCAGGCAATGGCTGTCCACCCGGAGTCCACATCCTTCAAACGACTTCAAAGTTCCCACATTTTAGTAAACTTTCATCACCGCTCTATTCTTACTGTGCTCACTCAATGCAGCTTTTTGCTGGGCTGCTGAAAAGGCCTTCACTGATCCATAAAAGCTCTCGCCAACATAGCATCGCTATCACATTATCGTCCGTCCGCTGTTTCAGTGTTAATTTTGGACACAGCAAACGCGGCCGTAGAAGTGATCCCGCGGTAACAACTCTGTGGCGATTGGTGACAATCAGCCATTTTTTCTAGGCGTCCAACACCACCCGAATCAGGATGTAGTGTTCCCTAAAGGGACTTGTTAGCGATATATCTCGGCCTCCGGCATTTCTGACATGTCCCTGAAATAAGAGACCACCGTTTTCATAAGCCATGAACCACTAACATACGTCTCACGCTCGACAACCGACAGGTATTCCCCCGGAGAGGCCCCACATCTGGATTATGTCGCTCGATTCGCGACCGATATTTGTTACGTTTCATGTATTTCGCATCAACGCTAGGACGAGCATGGCAGACAGCTCAGTTGAAGTGGAAGCGAACGCATCTGCACGAGACAACGATCCGCTTATGGGACAACTCCATAGGTTCGGTTCCCTTAAGCTGGAAACCACCTTTATGAATTCATCCAGAGGGATGTTTGTTTGTGACAGTTCGTGGAGCATCCCTCGCTTGGTTATTCGCTTGGCCAAATCCTCGACACGCTGCGCAACATGTCCCACCCAGGCGTAGGCAGTGGAAGTGTTTGCCGAGTGCTTCATCTGGCGCAATATCAACAGCGACATCCACACATGGGCCTAAACGTGCATACAACGTCAACGGCCCGGAACTCTCCGTTGCACGCGTGCCTAGTGGGGGGTTTTGCAGTCCCTCACAAGCGTTTCTGGCATGTGTCTGTTGACCTGGTCGGAACCCCCTCACCTTCGGTTGGTTGCGCGTATATTTTGACTTGTTTGGACAGGTTTGTACGTTGATCAATTCCGGATTTCTCGTCGAAAGCCTCCACACGAGCATTCATGGAACGTAGGCTTGTCCAGTTGGGTTGTCCCGCCATAGTGACCGTCGACTAATTGTCGTCTTTTACTTGGGTCTCTGTGTCGCTCCTCAACGCGCTAAAGTGTAATCATATTCGCTGGACAGTCTATCACTCATAAGCCAACATGTTAGCCGGACGTTTGTATCGGCAGTCAGAAAGTTCTCTATCCACTAGCAACGACGCTTCTGCATCAGTCTCGTCAGGTAGCCGAAACACAGTGTAGACCGACCAGCATACCGACCTCACTAAGTTTGTCTATGGGTGTTCCTTATATTCACCGGGAAAGATGACTGCCTCACGCTCAACGAAAACCATCGACTTCGTGGAGCACGATGAGCGGTTGATCCAACACTTGAGACTAATCCAACCGACTTCATCAAGAGAACATACAACGCCAACCTATGTAGATCCTCGTCTGCTAATTCGTCCTCGTGTTTCGGTTCGTACGGTCATTCCTTGACGGACTTTACACCCGACATACACAGGTCCGTTCCGCGTACTCACGCGCCATGGTAAAACGTTCATTCTGGAGTACAGTGATGATTGTGAGGTCACAGTTATCGACAGGCTGAAAGCGGCGTTTATAGAGGCACCTGAGGTGGAAAATGTTTTGCGATCAGAAGCACCCCCAACGGCGACCACATTTTCTAACGCATGTACCGATTCGGTTTCTGTTGCGACTCTGCCCACTCTGACGGAATCCAGTCTTCAGAAGAGACGTGATACGCAGCCGCAAAAACCACCGCAACCTCCAGACCATATGGATGTCCGCCGTATCTAGATATTTGTTGTACTCTTCTAGTTAGTTCATTTCAGATGGCTTCACTTACAAGGAGGTCTGTCAAAAAACGTTTTGTAAATGCCCTATTCTTTCGGACAGAGTAAAGGCAGAAACCCGGTGGGGTTATTGTCTTCAATAATGAGCACCGCATACTGTAGGCAATGCGAGTTAACCATACATAATTTGCATGGGACGCTGAGGCCACGCCTTGCAAGGGAACGCTGAAGAAGTTGAAATACTGCCAGAACCGCCTACGATGGACGCGATCAGATTCACGATCATAACAGGCCGGTCACGACATACTTGCTTTCAGCTCCTCTGCTCAGCTATGAGTAGAAACCCCCCAAACCGTGCCCCTCTAACCAATTCCAACCTTCCTTTATTCTCTTGCCACCGACCGTAGACGTGAGCTGTAGACCAGAAGTAAACTGGACCATTCATGATCGTGTCAACGGCTCTGGCCAGCTGAAACACCACAAAATTTTCAAAGTCAACACTCTGGTTGTATTTAAGGGGAGCACTGTTCGTTTACTACTAACTGTGTGGAAGTCACGCCTGCCATTCAGACTGTTGTTGTTTGCAAAACTTTTCTTTGTATTTAAACGTTCGTTTGAACCAGCAGGGATATCGGGAAGTACTCAACGCCTTCGCGTGTGTGACCCGCGCTGCTCACTTGCTCGCTGTCAAACTGTGTGTTATTTCGTCTTGCTATTCGTTCGCTGACGTCGACTTCGCTTATCGGAAATATCTTCCTTGTTTAATCGATTCTCCATTCCTAACAGGTCGTCTTTGCTCCGCTTGATACCAGATATGTACTGCAATGAATAATATACATGTAGCTTTTTGGCAGACTAAGAGTTAACGATGTTTTATCAGGTAGTGAAGGACATGAGATCAGCAAGTGGTTGCCGTGGTGTTTCGCGACAACTGATTAACCGGCAGTTATTCGTAAAATGAATATCACGGAATATCCGAAACTTCCTTCAGAATTTTGACGTCAGTTCACCTTATGAAACATACACATCTTTTAACGCATATGTGCTGAGCACACTGAGTTGCGGTTGATCACAGGTGACGCAAAACAAAAAAGAATTAAATTGTACGACAATCGTAAAATCTGCTTTCAGAAAGAGCGTAATGAGAAATGAAATGAGTGTAGTCAACAAAACTTTGACGCACGCAGCAGGATAAAAGAGTACGCCTGCTTCACAAGTCCAGTCCAAGAGATGTGATATTACATTACCTCACCCTTTACAAGGTTGTGCGTGGGTCGACGTTTCAAATAGTTCGAGGTGATTCCGAGTAATACGTCAAACTGCATCTTCAGAGTGCCTCGCCATTGCGTGATGTGATCGGCGTCGGAAAAATGTCAAAATTAGTCGGCTTTAGTAAGGGAGGACGGGAAGTTCTAAAATTTGGCGGACGGCCGGGCACACTCCGGCGCGAGACCTCGTCGATTGCTGGAAGCCGTTGAAAAGTTGAAAATCTCGCGAGTTGTTCGGCCGAGGCGAGGTTTTTTACATCCAGTCGTCGCAGAAAAATTAGTCGCACAATGTATATTCAGGGGATCGAAAAAGAATGCAATTTCACACGTCAACTGAGAAAATGTGGGGTGATTATGCTCACTGTGACAAACAATCTGTATGCGAAATTTTTTGGCAAAGATTTGATACGATGTCATCATTATTGCTATGGTTATTGGAATATATAACTTTGTCAACTGGTTGTTGTGGCATTTTGTTATGCACTCGGGATTTATTCTGAGAAACAGAATATTGAGTCGACGAGTTGGAAGGCTCCATGAATTGCGCGTGTGATAAATAGAGCTCACATGACGTCATTCTGCTGGACTTATTAATAAGCGCCAATTCAACATTTTCTTGCAAACTGAGCGATGCGTATACATGAATAAACGCATAGCAATAGAATAATGCTAAGTCGTAAACGGTTTAGTGAGCGTGTAGTAGGCCAAATGCTAAACGATCGTGTGAGGAAATGATACAACGAACCGTTTCGAACAGGCTGTTTTCGAAGGGGAATTAGACAGCGGGGATCGTTATGTACGTTATACGCAGCTGAGAGTTGAAAGTTTTCCGGACCACACTCAAAAGGGTCGTCAGAGAATACGAATAGCTTGAAGATGAACATTATGTTCGATATCGTGAGAGAGCTGCCCAAACCTCTTTTAAAATGCTGAATTTTTTCACCGTTTCTGACCTCATTCGGAGGTGTATTCCAAACGTAGGAATACTTTACAAAAAGGAAAGTTGCACGTATGATTTTCCGAGATAGCAGGGTTCGCAAGGTAGGGTCCTTATTTCTTAGACCATATGGAGAGCTGTGTCATAATTGGACGGTGAACACCGTAGTTATGGCGTCCAAGCATGAGTTTATAATGAGGTGTCAGATCTAACTCTAGTCTGTGCAACCACAATGGATCGATGCCAAGTTTTACAGCGTTGCATATAAGCGCACAAAGAAGAGTGTCCAAGTAAGCTTCTGGTAAATGATCGTTGGGGTTTTTCTAACACAAGCCTATCAGACTTGCGTAGATGGCAGCAAGTAAATGTATGATACTCAAGTTGAAGCCGGGCACGCTTTTTGTAAAGAGCCAGCCTCGCAGCCGGTGGACTAAACGTCCTTTCGATACAGCCTATTGTTTTCTTAGTTTCGGCTGCCTGAGTGCATACCAGTTTGGAGAAATCAGGGGAGTTCGAATACCGTATTCCTAGATCTCTAACCGAATTGGCGGTATCAACATTAATTGTTTGAGTGCGACCTTCAAGGTATGACGGAAGCCAGCCATACAAGGGATCTTGCATGCCATAAGGTGCTATTGTAATCAAGAGGCGCTTATGAGGTATATGGGGAGAGGCCTCTTGCATATCTAAGAGTGTGATACTTGCCTCATTTCCTACGTCAACTGACATCGATATATGGTTTTATAGTTCCAGCCGACATGTCATACGAGAGCCTTGCTAAGAAAACCGTGCTGTAAAGGGTTTATGGTTTTTTTCTGACCTTAATAACTCGACGATCCTTTCAAACACTCCCGAGCAGATTGATGTGTGGCTGTTGGGACGACAGTTACTAACGTCCTGTTTCGGATCGCTTGTGTGGCGAGGCGTAACGGTTGAATTTTCCATTGGGGGGAAAGGGGCTGGATGAAAGTGATGGGGTGAGCTCCTTTAGTAAGGGAATGCGTACATCCCCACCCCCTTGCTTGATGGCCACTGGTGGAATACCATCTGGTCCAGGATGGATTGAGACCTTAGTGGTAGTCAACTGTGAACAAATACTCCGGACATCAATTAGAACATTACTTCAGACATCATCAGATTTCGACACACGTTAAAGGAGAAAGTGTGGAGTGATCACGTTTGACACGACGAATAATGTGCATGCAACATTTTTGACGGAGACTTCATGCAATTTTATCACTTCTGCTCCGGTAATGAAATACGTAACTCCGTCCACTAGTTGTTGAGGTAGTTCGCGATTTATTCAGGCTTTACTCGGACAACCGGAGTATTATGTCGACGATTTGGAAGACCCCATGAAATGTGCATTTCCCGAGTATAGCTCATATGATGTCATTCTGTTGGATTCACCAAGTAGCACCAAGTTTACATTTTACAGCAATCTGCGTGGTGCGTGCTCATGCATGAAAAAGTGATGTTGAGTTGAAAACGGTTTCGTGAGCACGCAGTAGATCGAATGTCCGATGAGGATGTGAGTGAATGATACAACGAAGCGTTTCAAGCAGGCTGCTTTCTGGTGGATCACCAACGTAACTCGTCATTAAGACCGTCTTCTCTTCTGGCTCCGAATCGCTTGCTCAGCTGGCCGAGAATTCACAGACGAACGCTCCATCACGAATGCGGCTTTTCTAGACTCGACCGATTGACAGACGTTGCGTTTAGACTAAGCGTAGTTCGAACAACCATTAGGATTCCGGGATTGATGGCATCCGCCATTGCGGCGATCAAATCTACTTACTAATTGGTTGAAAACCCTAAGTGGCCGATCGGGCCAAATTCGACACAGGTGATGCATTGAGGCATCATCCTTGTTACCAACCGCCTGGAGCTTCTCCGAGGGCAACCGTATTTTAGGGCGTGTCCACCATTCCTCTGACCATGGATGAGAGTCCTGTTTCCGTTATCCAACAATTGACCGTTGAACCCCAGTTGATCATATTGTGCACAAATTCAAGTCATCTCCGAACAAAAGCTGTTAATAACTATCAAGAATTCTTCGAACGCGAGATGTGGAACCACTTCCTATTAGTTCATAAGTGAGAAACTTCATGGTGGTCACCGAGTTTCCCTCAGGCACTTGCTAGATGTCAAATTTTCAGTGCGAATATCTACGTATATGCAAACATTCGTCAGTGTGAATAGCCACGGCAGGTGCTTCACTTCAAAGTGAGCATTGTTTGCGAAACACTGAAACGACGTTGGCGCAAGAAAGCCAAATGGAATAGCACAACTGACATTCGCCACTGCTTTGGGCACTATACGCAACCAGAGCTTCACCATCATGTTGCAAACGCAGATGCGATGCTCAACATGGTCGCTTTAAAACGCCTTACCTAACACCCGGTTGTTGCCTCAAAATGCAAACTTAAAGTTCTTCTGCCCAGATGCTTCTGTACCAGATAATAACAACGGTATATTTGTCGAGGTATTTGTGAGAAACACGCTCAGGAGAGCGTGATCAATTTACAGATTTTCAAGCACACACACATTTGAACATCACAATTGTAAATCGTGCAATGAGTCTGCTCTGTGAATAGTGGAACAAAACGGATATTATGAGGGGAATATTCAACTTTAGTAAGAGAATTTTAAGATTCATACTTCTGAGACGGCAGTACCTGGGATCAACAAAATTTGATGAAACAGTTGATTCGTTACATCATTTGAGACTGCACAAGGTGGTCGCTGGCATTATGCTCAAGGTCGTACCAAAAAAGAGGTGCTTCGAGGTTAGAGGGGATATTCTGGCGAAGAATTTGATCATTATTCTATGTAGATAATCCCGGGAAAATGTGCAGAAATTTTGTAATGATGGGTGGAGATGGGAACGCATATACATTTGCGGGGAACAGATGGACCTCTAGACCGGACGTCATTTTTTGCTCAAATTCCACAAAATTTTGAGATGACTGCCGGACGTGGCTTGGCGACAAAGAATGTCTTCGACATACAAGTCAAGATCGACACTCGCGCGGTTGTCGTATGCGTGAGCGGTTTGCATTCCAAACTCTTGCATCAGCCTTTTACCGGGGGTCCATTTTCTTTTGATAACAGTGGCATGGTAGCCCCTTGTATGCATCTACATCTTGATCCGCTCATTGGCATTTTCGAGCCGGTTATTCGTATGACAACCGGAGTAGACAGTTTCGGTTCGTACAAGGATGGTTCACCAAAGTTTGGTGTGAAGCCAATTACACAGCAAATTCCCCAACCTTTTCTCGATTGCGATGACGATCTCCAGGTCACATTTGAATCCACATTACACAGCGTGTGGCCGTGACCTGGTCCTGCTCAGTCTCTCTTGTAACCGTTAAGCTAAAATGCTACGAGCTGCGAAATGAACTCGCAATTAACCGATGTTACCAAAAACGTTATCCGCGCTCGTGTTCCCAGATGGCATCACACATGTGGAAACAACACGACATATCACAGCCGGACAAGATACGGACCACCCCTTATTCGTGCAGTCCTTTTGCCCAGGACGAGCGTCTTTACGGCTGTGTTCCCAATTAATTCCGGAAAAAATTAGAATTGTCCGCGTAGGAAATCATAATTCTCACTAGGAACGTACTTGCACATTACGGGCCGGCAATGTCCCACACCCTCATAACAGACTTCAAACTGAACAAGCAACAAGGAATGATAGGCGGTTTGCAAATGCTTGTTCATCCAGTGTGTGGCACCCGCATTCGCCACATATGGAGGAAGTTCAAACGGTTTCACCTGCCTATTCTGTGCAAAACAGACATACGTGCTATGTTTCATTTGTTCCATACGGTACACAAGGCGCCCTTGAATTAACCCCTAACAACATTACCGGAAGGTTCTCTGGCGCCCCATGGCAAGTGCCACGCAACGAACTCACCTGATGTCACAGGTTTCGGCTTGCGTCGTATGTTCCCATTGCCGGCGGTGGCTATAAGCCCATATAGTAGCAACAGTGATATATTTCTCAACGCATCCATGAGGAATATGCTCAGGAGGTAGTGATCAATGTACACATTCTGGAGACACACAAATGTACAACACAATGGCTAATTCTACCATAAGTCAATTCTGTGGATAGAGCAACAATATGGGCGTGATAAGATAGGAAAATTCCTGTTGAAAAAAGTTTGAGATACATGCTTCCGATATGATAGTTCTTGGAATATTTGTTATTGAGTCACCAAAAGACTCCTGGAATATCCATTTCAGTGCGGCAGAGAAGCTAAGTCCAGTTGATTCAGGAGGTGCTGCAATCGTCTAGGATCTCGCCGAATAATAATAATATATATTTCTGAACGTACATGTGCGAAGCATGCTGGGTTTCCCGATCACTGCAGATATTTACAAACGATACAAAACGAATAATTGAGCAGCAGCACGAACACGAAGCCCGTTGTCAAAAAGGACATGGTCAAAAAGCAAATGCGCCGATGAATATGCGAACTCAAGTGATGAACACAATTATTGCATTTGGCACACCCCCCACGACTCCTTAAGCTTACTGTTGTCTTCTGAGGTGTAGCAGCCCATACCCTAGTATTTTTCATGCCCGACCACGCATTGTTCCATCTCGATCATTCCGAGGAAGAGCATGAAAAACCAAGATCTACCAGTCGTGGTAGCGCTTTTCGTTTTATACCGCTCTTAGGGAATTCAGCAGTCCAAGAAAACCAACTATAGTGGGGTCGGTGACAGTTTCCTCGATCACACTCTACATGGTTTCCTCCAGTCATATTGTCTACTGTGTACACATTCTTTCATTGTCAACTGCGTTGTGTATACTCACAACAATGCACTTACCCTTCTCATTAAAATCATTGGAATTCGTGCTTTCAACTCTTCTCTAAAGACTCGGGTGGTTGTGGTTCCGGCTCAGTGTTTCTCTTCTGATCTATGAACACGATGCGGATAGCACACCGTTGTTTCGAAGCGATAGAGCTGAGGTTAAGGTGAGTGCGGAAACAGCATACGAATGCGGCTTACATAAGACTCAGTGACGTAATAATCCGGGAATTATTGACATCTGAAGCCGCTTAGTGCACGATTTGCCCAGTTAACGATGACCACCAGTTGCTTGGAGTGCTCTACTGATCACCTGCTGATACTCTACGAGAGAAAATTTGCCTGCAGGTTCAGAACTTATTACCCTTCTGAGGTTCTGTCACATCCTCTTCGTGGGAGACCTCAACCTTTCAAAAAACCTACGCGCGTTGTCACACGCAGGCCATACATATTACATGGGCTTCTCGTTTACTGGGAGTCTATGGCTTGGTGAACCATGCGTTAGAATACACGTGCTGATAAGATGATCATAGTTACTGTGGTTTTGATCAGATTCTTCTTATCTTTAACTGAATAGTTGATAACTACGACGCCATTGCCCCCTTTTGCTAAATGGTCACATGGTGATCTAGTTCCATTCTCATTCGCCGCAAAATCCCAGCCCTTTCATCTACCAGCAACCGTGCAGCGTATTTCAACGTGAGTGTTGATAAAAAGAGCGATGCTTGAGATGCACTTAACCTCTACCATTCCGTCCACGTAACGATTTGGTGGATATTCTCTTCTTAATTGTCGAGGGGTTCATACCACGCGGGAATCGGAAGTGCAATAGACCCTCGCATCAGTGTGACGGAAAGAATTTCGAACTCGTTCTCGAGGGACAACGTGTAGACACTTTACAAACCGTCTAAGTCCGAGGATTACCGGCTTGTATATA
>QNGE01000084.1:402534-458421 GCA_008508345.1 Paragonimus westermani | reverse complement strand
GTTTCCATAGTACACATATATTCCCTACATTCTTATAACTCATGTACATTCTATTTTTGTCATAACTGGTCTACCGTACCAAAGTGACGAACAACCGTTCTACGTTGTTAGGCAGAGTGGGAATAGGAGAATGAGTAAGAACATGAGATGGTGGATGTGACTCCACAGCTGCCGTCTCGGATATGACCCGTGTGCTGACATGGTTTTTCTCCTCTCGATTCCTCATGCCAATTTAACGAGTACAATTATTACATGCCTGTGACACTAGCCATGTACACTAACACAGTGTTAAGTGTAACATATGTGGATCATGGCTTGAAAAGATGTATCCCTCCTGAGTTGTAATCCTCAGAGTAATGCATAACGAAATGAAGACACTGAAAGAAAACATTCTTTCCTAGCCATTTTGGAATGAGAGGAAACAAAGAATTGTGACTTAGGGGCCCAGAAATTCATGCCCACAACCTGCACAATCGGAAAGAAATGTGGTTTCAACATACTGTATCACACCGTCTTTGTTCAACAACCACACCTTCGGTTTAGGTAACTATTGCACCCGTGACTGATTTAATTAGACCGATTTGTAATTTACTGACTGTAATGTTAATTGCCCTTATTTAGCTTGTTAGCCCGCACGACTGTATTCAACTTTAACCTGATCGGCTCCGGTTGGAATACATTTTCCTATGCAAGTCTGTTGTCACGACTGACTTCGTGCATACCGTTATGCGTACGTGTGCAATCCAACATAGTAAAACTGTGATTCGACCAGGTTTTTCTGTTGACAAGCTGATTGTGGCTACATTTGACTTAACGATTACACTTGGATTGTTAATATTCATGTTCACAATTAATGTAAAGCAGCTCACATTAGCTAAGATCTACAAACTTTGCTGGAAGGCAAAGTAGGCAGTGTATAGAAATTGGCGCAAAAAATACCATTTTACTCTTTTCAACTTTTTAACCACTGGCGGCAGACTATGTGCAAATACACACACGGGGGACTTTTATCAGGAAAGCATAGTTTCCTTGAAAAAATCAACATCGATCCGTTGTAAAAATGTTGTCAACTTCATGCCCATCTTAGTAGTATGATTAATCTAGCACCAAAAGAACATAGAACAGCCAAATTCCCAGAAAAAAAATCGGCTCTTTGTTGGCAATCATTCTCAGTTCCCTCAATTTCGATAAATCTGTGAGCCCAACATGCGTCAATCTATAAAGTATTCAAACGTTCTGTTGTCACGTTTGTTTCCATCGTTTCTCACCGAAATCCATATTCTGTGTTCTCTAACAAAAAGCACGAACTATTCAAATCAGCTTTATCGTTGGAGATATCCAACCTTCCGGCTGAGTTTTGGAAGTTCGGTCTGCAAATTTTCATCTAATCTGGTGGTTTTCTGATTCATCCGACCAGAGATGTGTGTGTATTTTTTTGGACGACCCTGAGTATGATTAGGTGGACAAGCCCATTAATTCGTAATAGTATGTTGCAGGAGAAACCCTCATCTTAAAACTATCATGGTCAACTCATGCTCCAAAAATGGCAATCTACACATTAGTTGTACCACGAATCACGCTCATGCGAAAGTCAATATAGTGTGGTTTTATAAAATATCAATTTCAGTTGTTTTGAAAACTTGCTATCAAATTTCAGAACAATGTTGAAATTAGTTTGTTTAGTATGTTGGTAACTTGTGGAGTGACTGAAGAACGGACACACTTTACATGCATTTTCCTGAAGCAGATAAACATAGGATTCTGACAATATTTGCTGCCATCATTTTAACGAGTATGATTATAAAATGTGAACTCATAATCAGAATTCGAACAGAGTAAAAGCCGAAAAGTCACACTGTGTTAAAACCGGAACATACTATTGTCGTCTACATTGAACTCCAGTAAATTATTGATATTTCTGCTCCAGTCTCATTTTGTTTTCACTGTCAGTTTATCTAATGATATCTTCCATAAAGTTGTACTGTAAGTAAGAATAGACACTAGCTTAAAAATTGAAGCCACTTTAGACACAGCCATGTTGGATCTACGAAGCGCCCATTCGTGGGCTTGATAACATGAATTCCGGTTGTTACCTGCAATGTTGGTGTTAGTGTCGTCCGAAGTGACAGAATCCTTTTGAAATTCCAGTCTGCAAACTTCATAACTGCCGGTCTTTTCTTCTTTGGTGTGTGTGTGTGAGAGAGAGAGAGAGAGAGAGAGAGCAAGTAGGTGAGGGCAAGTCCTGTTGTACATCACCACCACTCGGACAGTAGGCTGTTTTGCGTCCTGCTTTTCTGTTAGTCAGCCCACAAATTGCTGCACAGTGGAAGTCTCTAACTTGTTCTTTTGAGAAGCAACTTAAATTTACTGCTTTACTTGATGTCATCTGGAAGATATCCACCAAAATACAATGCGATGGAAGCGCATTTTAAATTATCCAGTTCTAAACCACTTCGGCACGTGCGTCCACGGGCTTTGTTCCAATAAAAAGATTGATAGCTTTGCGGTCAGAATGTATAAGATACATTACACTGTTGTGACTGCAAAAGACGCTTGGCCTGCGAAGTTGCTTATCGCATGAAATCTGGCACATGTTGAAACATGGCTGGCAGCATCCAATTTGGATTCGCTTCTCTCAGTGACCGAAGCCAAAGGACGCCTGCGCCTAACCATCACTGCAAGTGGTTTGTGCCGAGTCACTTGTGGTTCCACCCACACGGCACATATCCAGTGTAAACCCGAAGGAATCAGACCGGTAGGTGTGTGAGTGGGGTCTATGTGGGCAGCCGGCCAATGCTGGCTAGCCAGTTGAGTGGCTAGTACGAGTAGGAAACGGAGAGAGACTGCAATGGCGAGATCTAAACTGGAAAAATGATCTATGGAGTGTCATACAAGGAGCATTCCAGTATACGAGTACATGCTAGTATATTCTAGAGAAGGTAAGGTTGGAAAACAAAATTCAGATCGGAGTCCGAAAAGACCACAAAAACCATTCATCGTACACTACAAAAGAAGGGATAGAAGATCACTGACACCGAATTTTATAAACAGAGGAGCGGATTGGTTGCCATACGTCCACGTTGTTGGCCGATGCAATTTGAGCCTAACGTAATCGTCATCTGTTCGTCGACGGTGCACTATGAGTACGTTGGTGACCTACTTATCCCAATCGGCTAGCGCATTCACGGCCGCACACATCGCAACGCTATATAGTCACGTCACCGCGATCTGTGGTATTGATGGTTTCTGTTACAATGTAGGACCATGAGCACGTACACTCATTTCACATTGGGTAGCGGTATGTTGTCATCCGCCCTGGTGGCATCTCCCTTATAATGTGCACACACCATTCCAATACTCGACTCTGGTCCATCGTCTTCCTAGTGTTGAGACTTGTCCTTCAGTTACCGAATGTAGGCACTACAGTACACACAAACGAGGCGGACTTTTATACGAAAATAATAAACGACTACAAATATGAAACACTCGATTTGGTTGCATCATACGTCCCAGGTATTTTTTGGAACGTTATACTACTAGTTGGTGAGTGGTGAACTATCAGTAGCACACTTGTGCCACAATATAACATTGAAATAATCTTAACACTGGTGTTGGGTAAATCTGAAAATTCCGGACAATCTTTTTTCGAAGGCTGGAAAAAATATCTACCCAGCATCACACTTAATGCCTATTGCCATTTCGGTAACGACGCCCTACCTTTTGCCTCAGTTACTGGCAAAAATGAAAACGCGCTTATTTTTTGGGGTGAGGTGGGTGGGGTGGAGGCGGGGTACTAATAAATGTACGTTCTAAGCTAGATGTGATATGTTCGGTGACTCATCCATAACTTTTGCAGTATAATCCCTACAGCTCAGTATGAAACGTGATCAGTTTGATCTTCGCAAAGGCCAAACTCCTGCGAAGATACCGACCAATGTTTGTGTCCTGTGAACGTTATTTCCTTCATGTATTTTTAAGTCTATATTTCCGACATGCTTCTACCAGAAAAATACCTCCTTTTTAAATATGCTGAAAATATTGCCCTGATAGCTATATGGAACCACTGTATCTTACAACTTCCGTTTTGTAGTGTTTTTGTCGGTCTTCGTGGTTTCATAGGTTTCCACAGCAGGGGAAAAGGTTTCTGCTTGTGCGCTTCCGTTTCTGTGTTAGTCGGAGAAATGCTGCGTTCATTTCTCAACCACAACTAATTCCAAGATGTTTAAGAGTTTTTGGTTCACTAGGTTAACTGTAATTTCTCTCGTTTTTCACTTAAAGCAGTCTAATCAAACCGTTCGGACCAAATAACGTACATTCCCTACCTTCGCTTAAAGCGTTCTGATCATGAGACTTTAGTGGTTGTTAAACTTGGTCGTCTCACTTTTAATGTGAAGCTGTTGACACTCCTACAGGTCTTCAAGAAGCACATTGTGGAGTTGGTAGGCGTTTGTGTTCTTCCGCATCAACTGAAACGAATTTTCCAGTAAAAGAGGACGTGTTATATTCACATGGTGGTAGCCTGTGGATGTGATTGACTGCGTAGGATGCACGGGGCCTTCCACAAATCCCAAGAGACCAAAATTTGCATGCACCAGCTAAAACGAACTACTAAATCATTTTCACTGTTTAACTTAAGCAATGTATCTCATTATATCCAGCCCCAACCTAGCCCTTTATTGAGCAACGCGTTCTTATTTTCCCCCTAAACTGCCAAGCGCTCAGTTAACTATGGTGCATACTAACTAATCTCCTAAGTGTTGTCATCAAAATGACAGGATTTTCAATAATAGGTCATTTATAGCCTTCCGCGCAATGCCTATGGCCTCTGGGTGAACGCATCAAAAGCCTAGTGGATCTTACAGTGAATCGTGTGATTTCAACCTACGTAGTAAGAGTGGTAATTACTATTGAAATCAACGATCTTCCCTTCTTAAGTTGGCGGTGTTCAATTTTCCATTTTTGTCAATACTTTCTTCTGAACACTTGAATGTTTGCATGAGAGCTGCAAACAAATTTCAATCAAATTCTTCTGGTCTTCTGAATTTCTGTCCACTTGGCTGTCTACCAAGCTCATATATCCAGGGTTGGTTCAGTCAAGTTTTTTTTACCGTATCTCAATATACAGACCTTCCATTTTCTCGCACCTTCGACATTTTCAAGTGGCATGTCTCAAACTGCCAATGAGAGACATTTTGGTTGTATTACGATTTTCTCCTTGACACGGATCTGGAAAGTGGCAATGTTAGTGAATTTACTAAAGTGTCGTGTTAAAAATGATGTTTTCTTCCTTTTCTGCATACAGTCTTAAGTTGGTTCAAACTGGGGTCCATTCGGATAGCGGTTATTCCGTCCACACCCTCCTAGTGTGGCCAGCACTGACACGGTCATTGTGTAGCGAGAAGGCGTCCAATAAAGCACAATCTTTATTGTCCAAACCGCTAGTCACATGCAACGCGCGCTCTCTCGTTTATAAGTCGCAATTCCAACCCGCAGCACCCCCCGGTTTCCGTTCACACGTCGTGTGCACTTCTAACCGGTTTACGTGCGTGACCGGTGCCTTCTATCGGAGGGTTTTTCGCTTGCCATTCCTCGTCTGTTTGTCCGATTCCGTTGCGCGATGGCTCGTCCGGCTGCTCGTGCTGTCCGCCATCCACCCAGTGCTGGCCTTGACCGTATTCCAACATCGTGTCGAGATGTTCCTCTGAATGTTGGAAAAACCACACCTCCGATCTGGCCGTCTGTCGTATTTCGCCTGCCCTGCCTCGCCCGTTGGTCCGATCTAGTCGAGCGATGACTCATCCGGTCGCGCACGTTGTCCTTGATCCGATCGCGGCAGGTTTTCGAACGTAACTCCCCCCACATTGAGGTATTCGGCCGAGCGTTCGAAAACTCGCACCCCGACCTGGCAATCCACCACAATTGCTGCTATTCAACTTTAATCATGTCACTGTCGCCGTGATGAAACCTGAGAATTACGTCATTCATCCTGCTTGACCATGGGCACTGGAGTCCACTCACATGTTGAAAACTCCCAGAGCTTCGTATGATCCGTGAATTTCAGAACGATTATTTTCAGGTCATACTTATCCTGGCACGAGCTTTGACTTTGTCCTCGGTGTGCCCTTAGGGTCAGGTCTTGATAGGCGCCGAGGCAAAGCCGGTCGCGAAGGTTCAATTGTCATCACAGTACCTTACCTAACCTGAACAACTAGAGGACCGAAAATGTGTGACCTTGTGCGTGTATCGTTTGGTCAGATCTAGGCGTCCTTTGGCTTCGGTCACCGGATGTCGTCAACCAGCTGTCTGGCCATCGACAACAGCCTCAGCTTGCGGTCACGTTAATGCTACACTAGCTGTCGACTGAGAGCGAGGTCGGCTCGATTAAATCATATCCACAGCCGTGTGCAAGCATCTGTGTGTAGTTAAGTCATATTGAACTGGACCAGTCGAAAGTAACTATCACTGTGTGGAAGTAAGAAATCAGACTGGTTTACAACCGATTGCCCCAAGGCTAGCAGAAGACATTTCCTGTTCTCAGTGAAACGCTTGTTCCACACCATCACCGATATCCTTGAGTGACAGGAACGGGCAGACACATCAGGTTTTAATGGAAAATTACAGGAAAGCTTTAGCACTATGTGGCCTAAGTATTTAACATGAGGTTCCAGAATGTGCTCGACAACGTGTACAGAAATGTTTCACAGTGTACCAGCGATGCTGATTCATAAAACCCAACACAGAAACATCAGTTCTCACTCCTTAGCTCGACAAGCAGCTTGGGTAGCGTAGCGTCGACTATGGGCTGACTTACAGGTAATGAGACTATATGCATGGAACTACCAGTGAACAAAATACTCAGCTGTGAAAAAACTCGATTGTTTTTTTCGTAGTGGAAAAGCAAAGTCATGCACCGGAATGTAACGAATGCAAATGAACCACACAATGAAAAGACAAGCCAACGGGCCAGCTAGCCAGCTGCAGAGGGAGGTGGGAGCTGACCACTTAGGTAGTCGGAATAAATCAGAATTCGAGGTGGTTTAGAAAAGAAAGTTATTCCAACTTTGGTAAGGCATGGATGAACTGGCTATTCATTCCCATTGTGGTGAACTAACTTAACAATAAACTGATAACGGCAAAAGGAATATTTGGCGTCGTTAGACAACTGTAGGGCTTATCCAATTCTACGTTAGTAACTCGGATGTGGTCTCTCTGCCACTAAACACAACATCTACCCTACAACCTCTGGGTGTCGGACATTGTTCAAATTGCCTCGTTCGGCAAGTTTAAAAAGCTTATGGATTCGGTGGGTACGATGAGGAAGAATTCTCGAATGGACTGTGTGTTGGTGAACTCAGGCTTGCTTAACTCATACGGACCGTTGTGTAGTTTTGCCTATATGTTCGAACAATTCAACCATGTCTCCTAAGGTGTGGTTACTCTATCTTAACGAAAAACGATTGGCCTCCAAGAAAGCGATAATGCGGTTGAACACTGTTGTTACCGTCAGGGTGCACAAATTATGGTCACTCAAAATTTGGAAGACTTGCCATGTTTCTGACACTTACGTTGCAGAAAGCGAAAAGACCGAGGAAAGGCGATCAGCGGAAAAGAGCGAGCCATGATAGATGAGAACTGATCAATCGTAGCGAAAACTTAGTTAGCGCGCAAGCGGAAGCTATTTGTACCGAAACTACAAATCAACTGTAGTGAATGCAGATAACTCTGGTGAAATTATCGAAAGGATGCCTGGGTATAAATGGCCTCGGTGTGTACTTCTTACAACATTCATGAAACGGCTGACAAAGCATGACGAAATAGTGCTTTTTAATCCAGTCACTATCTTCAGGGTTAACATCGAACCCGTTTGCTTATGTACTCAATATATCCATCCGCGGTGGTTCACAGTCATGTAGGACTGTAATTCAGAGCCATTGAATAATCATCCTTCAGCTCACGATATCCAGAAATATTTTAAAATGTTTGAACTCTGGTACTTCACACGCAGAGATCTCAGGGGATGGCGGAAGGCAGCAGTTTTTGTTGCAGCTGATTACAGCGACGCACATTCACTGATCAGGAATTCGATTAACCACCTACACTGTCATTCGATGTTATTAAACGATTCTTAGTGAAACACGTTCGAACGGTCATTATCGAATTGACTGAGCAGGCCAAACTCTATGTGTTTCTATCCGGATACGGTGAAACTACTCGTGACTTCATTCTAACGTTGCAAATTCACTCTTCTTGCTCTAATCTCACAGAGGAACGACGACTCCGAATTCCAGACAAGATTATTGGTGAAATCTAGTCACCTGATCTACAGCGCAGACTGTTGCTTTTGAAAAATCCAACTTTTCAGTTTGTGTGTACAATAGGGAAACAACATCAGGATGTTAACGCATCTATGGAGGTGGATGGACTCGTTCTGCCAAACTCCCGGAGTTCTCTTGAGGTGCATCGTCGTTCGTATGTTGAATCAATCGTAAAACCGAAAAAGCCACCCCTTCTAGACGGCGTAAACCATGTGCCCTATAAGCTACGGGCCAGTGTATCCTGTGATCAAAGACGGTTAAGCTCGATATGCTTTTTTCGGAATCCTAAGTGTCCGGACAGTGGGAAAGTGGGTCACATCAGCTCCATTCGCAAGTGAACGAACGGTTAAAAGGGTCAGAGTGATGGTTGTCTTGATCAGTGTCCATCACAGTATTGGCCACACTTTTTGACCACTTTTGGACATTACTAAGGCTGTACAGCACCTCGCAGAAGTATGGACCTGGCAACAAAATCCGGAGTCCGGACCAAATGGTTCACCCTAATTGACATTCGTGGCCCAGGCCATTCACACCAGAACCAAAGGTAACGAACAGACCTGCTAACCCAGTCGGATGAGTGAACGGGCACAACACACCACCACAACCATACTAGCCGGATGTGGATGTACACGCACTTTCAATCAAACCGCTCGGCCCCCGTCGTCTCAGTGGTTCGGCCAGCGCGGGCAATGATCGATAACCCCCGGCTGTTTACGCATGTCTGCAATCGTTTCAGTGCTCGAATAGCGTTTCTCATGACACCCAAAGAACTGGTCAACCGTCACATCAACAGACGGCTGTTATGTTAGCGATGTTCTGCGATATGTAATCAAGGCCCACAACAGGAGCGTTCGTCGGTTCACTCAAGATTGCAACAATTCGAAGTCCACTGTATAGAGAATATTGAAAAGACAAGTATCAGCCATGTCCGGGGGCCCAATTACAGGAGCTTCGTTCGTGGAACTCAAACATAATTTAACTGGTGAATGACGTCAGCTAAAATGACACCGGTAAGCTTGAAAAAAAAACTAGAAAGAACCCTTGGGGACGAAGAACGCAAACCTTACAAACTTCTCCCTTAATAGCCATCAATAATGTCACTCTACTCAAAATAGACCGTGCAACTTAGTAGGTTCGTTGAGAGAGTTTGCTTTATCTTACTTGTTTCGTAGGTTGCGTAAATCAAAGGAATGTATCCAAATTTATTTTTTAACGTATAACCCCATTTCACGTGTAATTTCGAAGTTTGCTGTCATCTCCATGACATGCTGCTCAGCAGGAACAGTCATACATCCATTCTCAGTATACATGGTTTGTCGTCCAACTTGGAAGTCGTATGAGTGCTCCATGCCTATGTTGTGTTGCCATTCTAATGAGGGAACCTAAAATGTAATACCGTGCAAATTATACAAAAATATTACCGATTGGCAGCTACCGTCAGACGTGTACAGTCTACGCATCTGTACACGACATTTACGTACGGGCAGCCCGACGACAGTTTCAATTCCGCCTGTTTCTTTTTACTTCCCGCAGTTTGTAAACTGTTGATGAAGAAGCTTGGGTAGCTTTCCCGCTGAAATTTGTTCAAGTCCTTCAGGTATTCGCAGAAGTTTAGGCACTCCTCGAATATTCTCCAGAACACGTTCTCATTATTCACCACCAGGCTGATTCGCCGTAGGAAGTGACTTGCATGTAACGAACAATTTAAACACCATCTAGATATTATGATTTTTGGTTGCCTGAGATACACAATTTCTCATATATCATTTGTGGGTTTGATTTGTACCATTTCACTTAAACTTGTTGTGACATTTAGCTCGTCGGAGTTTTCAGATTACTTATATACGAAAGGAAACCGACTCATGACTGAGCCATGGATGCCAATCAGGTTAAGCCATTTGGTCCGAACTGTGAGTTTTTCTGTCAAGTCTATACTTCTGTTGCTTACTGTATTTTAGTTTATTGTCGATACAGAGGCATTCGTTCCTGTCGTCTCAGGAATGTTGAACCGTTAAGCAATATTATTGGAAAGTGTAGGCTACAGTGGGTAGGCGCGAATGTATCGTAAAACGGTAAGCTACAGTGGCAATGCAGACCAAGGAGCAATTGTCCAACCATGGAAATTACAAAACCCAATCCGATCAGATGTAGATGGGCGAAAGTTAATGAACCCACTGGCTAGCATTCACGATTGATGAATCATACAAACTGTACGTCACACAGACGATGTCGGTGTGTGCATACTTGACAGAACACCACACCCGTCGTACGATTATGTACGTTGAACCGTTGATGTCGGTTGTTGGAGTATCAGGGCGCAACAAGTAGACAAAACAACAGGACACACCACCACACCTCTTGCACAAAATAACAATCCGTATGAGTCAACGCCTAAGAGGAATGCGTCTGGTAGCTTGTTTGAAACAATTTTCCGGTCGGCCTACAAGGTAAGATGATGTACCTGATGTTACCAACATAAGTTCAGAGCAATCAGCATCATTGAGATAAGCGCACTTCGCATGAACCGTGGGGTAACTCCATTGGAGGTACTGTACGTTGTAGCCTCAGCGCTCACACGTAGTTGGATTCAGCTAGACCAGATATAGAAAGTGTGAAGTTGTAGTAACCGGATGATATGTGGCTAAGGTTTGAAGCAGTTTTAGAAATGTCAAAATCCATCTTAACGAGCAAGGCACTTCTGATTGTCTCGAATCCAACGATTTCCACAGCCGATTTCAGTTGTTCTGATTCCACCGTGTTGATTAAGTCTCGGTACAGTGGAGGTGTAGCGGATCGGAATGGTAAGGCATTTTGTGTTTCCCTGTTGTTTATTGAAAAGTTTCCACTTGTCATAAAGCTTGTAGGCAACTAGCGCTGTCTGTGGATATCCATCCTTTTCAACAGATAAGTTGGATCCAGTAAAACGAGATAGAGATGTCGAATAATTAGCGCTATTTCTCCAAGATCACTCCATCACTAACGGTGTTTTACTGACCGTGGCTTTCGCACGCAAACGGGAAGAGTCAACATGCCATTATCCAGCGTCACATAAAGGATGTCGGAATCTATAAATTCAGTGAGGGATAATCGAATAAACCCGGGAAACATGACATGCAATGTCACCAGAACGAACCGCATGTTCGAGCAGTTGACGAACCCCAACAGTTCAGACGGAAATTATTCTTGGCCCCATTGGAAGCAGAATGCTTCGGATACTTGATAGTGACGATCAGATAGTGCACTGAACACATGTGGATCAAATGAAGTTCAGCGAGGCTGCTGAGGACAACCCGGAGGTTCATTTTAAAGCATGTCAGATCACTGATGAACTTGGAAGTAATGCAATCACAGACGGAGATTCCCCCAACGGCAACCCACGGATTAGACATACCGAAAGACCGCACAAGCCCGCACATTCATATAAACCTCCACCTTGAACTTTAATGTTTGGCAAATGTGGTGGGAACGGATAACTTTGCCGAAAGTATCAAAGTGGGTTTGAATACGGATGACCTTGATTCGTATTTGTTACGGCGTTCCGTCTATAGTTCACATTGCATTACGGTGTAGTCCCCCCCAATTCAATCATTAACATCAAGATGCAACCAGTGCAGGTTAATTAACATACATAATACGGAAAATGAAAGAATGATAAGCCAGAGATTTTTCATAGACTGAGACGGAGCCAAACATTAAATGAATGACGTGTATAATTTTAAGAGCCGCAGGATCTCACGCCACCAGGACGAGTGACTGCATTTCTCTGTTGCGTATATCGAATGCTATTTTTTACCGAACACCCATTTCACCATAAACCGAACACCATCCACATTTGATTGCGGCCTTCTCATTAACTTCGTTCGGACACCAAAACACTCTGCTGAGTCACACTTCAACACGAGAACTTACCGCCACCCCTGAAACTGGAACGTGATATGGCAGTCTGCTCCGGCCTAATTGCATACACGCAAACGGGACACACGGTGGATGGGGGGGGGTGAATGAGCACGTGCAGAACCGGTTGAAACTGAATAAATTTGGGCGAAGCAACTACACTCCGTGGTCGCATGAACCTACTCGTCCAGAGGACAGATTACAGAGGATTTTCATTCCTAGTGTGGTCCTTTCAACACATACCGCTAATGCTTTGTGAGAAACAAGTGATCCAAACTTACCCCACTGAAACTCTCCCGACAGAGCTGGTCAGGCAAAATGGGACGACTTGAAACATTATCTCATACACTAAATCATTCAAACAAGGACTGAGGTTATCCCGGCACTACAAGCCTCTTTTGCATTCTATTGGAATCAACTCAACTCAACTGAAAACCGCCAAATTTTAAGAACAGCAAGGACAAGAATGAGCTAATCGAATTTTGTGATCGTAACATTTTTCAACGATGCCATGCAAACAAGACAAAAGGGACGACTAGCGGTCTTATCAAGGTTAGGTAAAAAAACGTTCAGTTCGATTAGTATACAGTGTTTTCAGGTCCGTATGGGGGCTTGGCAACCAACTTTAAATAACACTTCGTGGTTGAGATCTAAGACACTGAATAAATCTGTCTTGCCGAATCACCAGCAGGTTCAATGTTTTTTTTTGTGGTCCAAAATTAATGTTTGTTTGACCCGTCAGTGATAGTTTGTTTAGACCGGTGATAAGAAAAAGATAATCTGAACGTTATTGAAGCATCGAAGGGTGCTAATAGGGTGATCTTTGGAGGGGGGAAATGTGCTTCAGTGAACGTACTAACGGCATACGTACGCTAGTCGTACGAGGTTATTTTATGGTGGATTACCAAACCGGAGGTGCGAGTATTCCAGCTCTAGGAGGAATACCTCAAACGCGGCAGGGAGTTACTTCCAAAAATCCCACAGCGATTGAGTCGGGGAGAACATGGGCGACCGGATGAGTCATTGCTGAAATGGATTGGTCTAACGGACGAGACATGGCAGGGAAACTGAGATGGATAACTGGATCAGGGACGCGATTATTCCACCACAGGGTGAAATATCTCGGCATGTTAGTAGAATACGGCCAAGGCAACACGAGCGATCGGGCGAGCCATCGCCCAACGAGATCGCACCAACGGATGAGGAATGACAGGTGAAAAGCGCCTGGACAGAAGGCGTCGATCACACACAAACCGGGTCGAAGTGCACACGACGTGGGAGCGAAAATCGGAGTGGGGTGGGGTGTTGTGTACCGGAAGTCCAGTTCATAAACGCGAGCACGTGTTAAGATATGGCAGCCAGTAAGTGGGACAATATTATGCTTTGTTGAACGCTTTTTCTGTACAGTTGTGAGTGAACAAGTCTTGGTAAACGATAATCAAAATGCTGAGTCTTAAATTCAGAGGATGGAGCATCTTTAGTCCCATTTCATCTTTTGAGGTTGAGAAGGGGGGGGGGTTAAGATTCCAGCTGAATATCGCCTTAGTCTATTCCTCGTGCAACGTGAAGACATGATTACTTCCCCTCACGGATGTTTCTGTTGCATCCGTTGCATCGTCGGACTCATCGCTCTGTCCAAACTGGTCAGCTCTCATCTTCGAGGTCTGACCTAGGCAGAGCAAATGCGAAGTGCAATGTCAGGAAGTTCGAGTCTAGAAACAGCCCAACAACGAATGTACTGATCGAGCTACAGAGTATGTCCAGTTCTCAAACTACTCGAAGGTTGGGTGATCCGATTACCTTGGGTGGTAACAACCGTCTGAACTCACTGTTGAAACCTTTAAAGGGCATGGAATTATGTGATGGCCATTCTTCGTACGGTTGCTCATGATTCGTCTCCCACATATACGTTACTTAGATTAAGTCCAGCTAACAATCTTCCGTTAACATTTAATAGTTCGTTGCTCAAAATATCTTGTTGGTTTGTTTCTAAGATGGGCATTATCGAAAAATGTGTTGGCCATGTACGTTTGTTGTGGAATGTTCACCACCGCTTCTAATCCCCCGGTAATTCCCTTGTTCCCTTCCGTCGATACTTGAGTTAGGTGTTCATTGCTTCCTTAGCTGGCATGAGGGACTTTCAAGGTTGTGATTGGTTGATTTAGTCCAAAGGGTTGCAAGTTAGCCTGAACTTTCACACATTTGTGTGTCTGCTGAGCGTACCCAACTTGAACTCCAGAGTCTAGTCTACTAGTGGTTAACAGTTAATCATGGTAACATGAAAATCAGTTCAATACTCATATACTGCCATAATAAAATGGAGGGGAACGTCAAGTTAACAACTTCAGTCAACTTTTTTAGGTGTTCAGCAGTCGTATGACTACAGAGGTTGTTTTCTGTGTGACTGATGAAATTAACCAAGCAACTGGAGCAGTTCACATACTTCTTTAATTGACTGTTCAGTTAAGATACAGCAGTAAAAATTTGCAGTGGATTTGAAAACACCCCTACTAATGGTGATCGATCAAGTCTACAACGGTGACTCTACGGAATATCGATTATGTCTAATGGATTGCGACTGGAGCAATCTACTTGTCCATCACTTGGTTCATTCCGGATGACACTCATTCTGTGCGCGTCAAAAATACGTAGAAGATTGAACAGGCGAAGACTGGTCGGTTTTGCGAATAAAACTTTTCCCAGCTTAAATTTGTAGCTGGGTTTTATTGCCATCTCCAAGCTGAAAGGCCATCCGACAGTGACCTTAATAACATCAGGTTAGTGTCATTTTGGTTAATTTGAACGCGAATCTACATAATCTACTTCGTACTGTGTCAAATCTACATAAAACAGCGAGTAACCAAAATGGCTATCTCTGATGAATTCACCAAACAGCCAGGTAGAATAAGTTCCTTGGTCATTCCCTTTGTAGTGGGATTTCCCGTGTTGGCACTTGTGATCTGGTCGAAACGTACAATCAGACTGAAGTCATCCATCTGACGCATTAAGCCTGGCCATAGTCAGGGCCAGGAGTGGGCAGAAAATGTGTTTTTTTCCGTTCGATGTAACCTAAACAAGTTGTGTACCTTTGTAAAAAGCAGTTGGTATAAGTAATACACGAAAATAGATAAAAATGTGCATTTATACACGATACACTACGAACTATTTTCATGAAAAAAGACTAGCGATATATCGGTAGTTAACACAAATTACTGTTGTCAAGGTCCTGTGAGGAAAGACCTGACTTGATATGAAAGAGGGATGAATAGATTAACCCAGTCTACGGAGCGACTATCTTTGAACTTAGACCGTCAAATTACAATGTTTGCAACATGCACACGAACAACCGCACTGCAAGCTGCAGTAAATCCTCATTCATATGGTTTTAATTCCTCCCTCTCTAATTATTTATGTCATTGGTTATTCCGCCACAGTTCAGCAACAGCCACGTCGTATCACCCAACTGGCCACCATCTTTCCGAAAGCTTATAGGCACATAATATGAGTACAAGACTCATAAGCTGGAAGACTAGTGTAATTTACTGTCACTGAACTACAGTGAAATGTTTCCGTTACCCCCATGTCGACCCAGCATTTGTCCAAACTGTACCTTACGGCAATCGTCTACGATAATGATAACGATCCTGGATATAACGGGTGGCTGGTTGGTTTCATCAGTATGACCGAACGGTTAACTCCAGCTGGTGAGTGGTTGGACCTTTATGTCCCTTTATGCCAAATATATCCTTTCCGACACAAATTTTGGCGCAACCCCGTGCGTTCGTTTGCGCAGATGAGTGCCCACTATGTGATGTTGGGTTCTGACGTACAGTTCGGAAGTCCTGCTTCAAATCTGCAAGGTAGCATTGCACTTCACGCTTGTCCTATATATAAGGCCTCTAGATGTCAGTGAGATAGTTGTTTGTAGCCAGAGGTCAATTAGCTTGGTACAGGGGACGCGGAACTTCTGTGAACTGAAATGAACGGACCCTCATATTGACGTGTTCTACCACTAAATTATCGAGAATGTTATAGACCCTTGTATTAGGATTTTCAGTATCATGTGCAAACTGGGCAAAAAGATTAGCTTTGTCTCTCTTTGGTTTCAGGCTCGAACACATCACCTTCTAGTCACGAACAAACGAACGAATCCACTGTACTCGCTGTGCACGACCAGATCAAATAAAACACTGATAAAACTGTAACAACATATTTGGTTCCACACTGTGAACCAACACTGACTGAAAGTGTACAGGAAAATTTATGAGCAGACAAATTATGGTTCATTGTGCTTCAGGTAAAATGGACCATCTTCACACTTCTTCAAATATCTTGCCAGCATAACCACTGTTTACGTCGTCTACTCCCAGGTTTCATAGTCTGTGCTGATAACGGGCGGTTCGGGTAAACTTGTCTGCACACGCACAACTCATTCAGCTTCCTCAGACTGAGGTGCACTTTCAAACAACATCTCACTGCTGTATTGCTAAACTAAAGACTACTCAGGGCTAGGAACACTAAAGAGAGATATGTGCGTAAGTCACTTTGTACACTCCGCAGTAATCGAGCGAAGAATGACTCGGAAAGTCGCGTTCACTTGCACCGACAAACATTGGGTGGAAGCACCAAACATTTGGACTTCAGACAACCAGAAACACATCGTCACTGTTGGGTTTGCTATTATCGATGCGAAACCAATAATCTGTGTTTTGTTTCTTGTGAATAGTGCAGGTCATTTATAAAACAAAGCCGAAATGAATGCAAGAAGCATCAGTTGTCCGGATGTGCAGTTGTACTCCGATCTGTAGGGTGCCGATTTAACAGTCTACACTATGCAGCAGGGATAGTTGTCGTTGAGTTCGCCAGAGTTGGATTGATGACCAATTTAACAGGTGCCAAGATTTCCAGTTAATTAGTCCCAATATCTCTAGCTAAAGCCACATGTATATTTTATTTCTGGATCAAATGCATCTCGAACTTGGATTTTATCCAAATTTTCGAACAACATGGAAATAGTAAAATTTCCACTTTCCGATCTGTTGATAGACATTCATTTAGGGTTCTCCTTTTCAGAATTCCAAGCGAACAAAACTCTCCTACTTTGAAATCAAGTGTGTGTGTGTGTGGGTCGGCCGCGAGCGGAAGCGTGCGGTACGCAAGGGAAACATCGGTGCCATAGGTTGCGGTGACGTGACTATATGGCGTTACGATGTGTGCAGCCACGAATGCGCTAGCCGTTTGGGATTAGTAGGTCACCAACGTACTCATAGTACACCGTCGACGAAGAGGCGACGAGTAGGTTAGGCTCAAGTAGGTTATTTAAGCATATCCACTCTACTCCTGTTAACGACAGTATCCGCCAACAACCTGGTCGTTGACTATTAATCCGCTCCTGTTTTCAGAAACTTGAGTGTCTGTGGTCTTCTATCCATTCTCTTCTTCGGCTTTGTTGGTGTACTGTATGATGAATGGTCTGTCTGGCTTGTTATAGTTCAATGGGAATTTTGCTTTTCATCCCTATCTTCTCTGGGATGCACTAACCTGCACTCCTATACTGCAATGCTTCATGTATTACACTTCACATATCGTTCTCCTTGGTTTAGATCTCGTCATTGCAGCCTCTCTCTGCTTAGTTTCCTAGAGGTAAGAGTTTCCTTTCCTTATTAGCCAATCAAGTGGCTAACCACCATTGGCCGATTGGACACGAAGGCCCCACTGGCACACCTCCCGGTATTATTCCTTCGGGTTTACACCGGATATGTGATGTGTGGGTGGAGCCGCAAGTGTGCGGCGCAAGCCAATTGCAGTGATGGATAAGCGCAGGCGTCCTTTGGCTTCGGTCACTGTGATAGGCTAATCCGAATCGGATGCCGCCAACCGTGTGTGTGTGTGTATGTGTAAAACTAGCTACTTCTCTCAATTCCGCCTTGTAGGTCAGAAGTCTGTACGTTTATGTAACGTAGCGTGGCGTCTAACATGATGAAATCTGAATACCCGCACAAATTTTAATGAATAACCACATAGTTACATAGTTATTTGTCTAACACAGTACCGGCGCCCGCTTTGTATACCTGTGTTATTCGGAATCAGGGGCTTGGAATAGCTCTGGGAATAGTACTCGGATTCATATCGATGTGAAAGCAAGTGGACTCTGTTACCCACCCGTCCCACTGTCTCATATGGAATCCACCAAATGATTCAGCGGATCGACTGCTCCGGCACGATTTCTCAAACAGTTCACGCTGGAATCCACCAACGCCACTGCTGAGCACAGAAATTGTATTACTAATGAGTAGTAGGGCAGATTTATGATTTTAGATGAGACCTAACTGTGAAAAGTCAGGGCTTCGGCTGGATTCGAACCAGCGACAGACACAGCATGGTTCGAATCCAGCTGAAGCCCTGACTTTCCACAGTTGGGTCTCGTCTAAAATCATAAATCTGCCACACTACTCTTTAGTAGTAAAAGCGAGTGCCTAACCTGGCGTTTCTGATTCTGCTATATTGACGATACTAATGACACTGATGGCGGTAGGAAAAATGAAAAAATATACTCCTCAAGATTCAAATAATCACATAGTCCGTTTCAGGTTGATAAAGTTTTCTTCCTACACACGTTTGTTTCACATTCCCTATAACCGTAGTCCCAAGTGAGTGACATCACTGTATGCCACATGTGACAAACATTTCTAATGAACATTGTCAAGTAAACACGTCTTCCCGATTAACTTTCCGTCTAGTTTCCATTTTCATTCGGAGCATCACTTGATAGGAATGGTATTTGTTCGGTAACTCACGATCGAGACTGTGAATTCCTGCAAATTCGTTGTTCATCGCGCACACCAAATCCTCCCCTACGTAGGTAATTTGGTTAGATGAATTAACAGCTGGTCACCATCACCATTATCGTACAATACTACATGCATTATACCTATGTGAAAATCTAACGTGCGATTTCCTAGAGCACATCTAGTTTTATCCTCACCTTTCAAAGGATCCGTATGACAACGCTGACGAGAAATTATTGGGCAATCACGCTAAGAAATGTATGGACTGTAGTATCTGATGTCGACGTCTTGTATTTAAAATGTCACCCAGTTAAGCCGGTTATTATAGTTGGAGGAGAAATCAAAAAAAGGCTAGTATTTTCACGCACAATGAAACACCTAGAAGTGGCTATAGCGAGTGGACAAGCTGTGAGGCACACAGATTGTTGACAACATGGAGAATAGAGTTATCCAATACCGAAGCAGTTTGACCCAGTAGACAAATAACGGCAAATGGAGTCTAGTGACAAAGAGCACGAGCCAAACGAGTAAAAGAATACAAGAGTGTAAAGAATAATTAAGTGAAATCTGGCTGCGTGATGGACTGCAATTTTCTTCTGGAAACGCAATTTTCATAATTACAGGTTGTGAATATGAACTGGATAATAGAGAGCTTGCTATGATGAACGTCGTTTCGCCGCACTGTGTAAGCAAGATCATGTACTCCAAAGGACCAGCAAGACAAGCAATTATTTTCAAACAAATACAGTCAAATCGACTAGAACATCAAATGGTGCAGATGAGTGAACAAATGTTGAAAAACGACCACACCGTTAGCAGCACTAACTGAACAGAAACTGGTTGAAAATTTGTATTGTCAGAAGCTGCCGCAACAGGGCGCGAGAAGCCTTTATAAACGGTGAACAGTCGCCTGTCTCCGTATTTAAACAACCACGCTCGTTCTTAACAGCATTTATGGATAATGTCCCCTTCCCCCAAAATATGGTCCTTTACACTGCGTTCCTGTCAATACCGTACCTTGGTTTTTGGTTTAATGATAATATATTAATGTGAGTTTGCAGCTAACATTGTCCCTGCTCATCCTACATTGTAAGACCCAAACTACATTATTTACCAAGTCTAAGCGTCACAGACGATCGGCGATAGCGGTTTGGTAGTTTGCAATCATTGTTGACTTTCAGTTGTTAACAAAGCACACTGTGATCGGGTAGATGTGATGATTTACTGTTTCGCCACATTGTCAGAAACGAACTATCATTCCCAATGTACCAGTGATTCGGTGTAGTAGAGTGAATTATAATCATGTAGGTATTGAGGCATCAGCGAATCCATAAGATAATGGAGTGGTTCAAAGGTACACTTTCCTCACATTCACTTGGGTGGCTTCCAAGATGCATGAATCAATATGTCAAATTTACGCTGGCAAAAGCATTCAAATCGGACCGGATACAGCAGGTCGTAAGTGTAAATCAGCTAACACATGCAGGCAAGAATGCTTTTTGAGAAATTGTACACAGTAAAACACCTCTCTAATTTGAGGAGTTCTCTTGGGTGTAAATGATATGCTTTAGCCGACAGGTCTTCGTTCCTAGCCAGTTACCTTCTTCCTTAGTGCTTGTTCAAGTCAGCAACCCTCGTGGTCCGAAGACAATTTCAGTGTTTGCTTAAGAACTCGGCCGAATAGAAAGGGCAATTTGATAGTGACCAGTGGATCTTGTGTTAACCAATAAATGCTGTAATTACAATTTTGTGACTTTCGGGTTCATATGAGACAGGAAAAACTTTTAACTCAAACTGCAAAGTGTACCTCAGAACAAAACTTGCTAGTTCATCAGTTAGCTCCGCTTACACAATGAATCCACAGCTTTAGCAGGCACGGCATTAGAGTTATTGAGAACTGAACGATGCAATCTGTTTCCCAAAATATTGGCTGACACCAGTTAAGCGGTCGTTAAGGCCCATCTGTTCCTACCCGATAGCGTGAAAAACTACCATTGTTCCAGAAGTGGTAACACCTAGTACGCACAAACACCAATTTGCACTACTCATCATTAGTACCAAATTAACAGTCGAAGACAGCTCAACTAGAAAGTTCGTTCTCAATTATTGGTTGTCAAACTCGGCGCCTAAATTTCATGTGAATCATTGTTGTTAGGGGAAATCGAGCCAAAACCATACAGGTCAAATTGAGCTGAACACGTCACACTCCCAAAATGAAAGCTGTACTACGACAAAATTAGGTCACAACGGGCACCTAACTGAAACCGTGGAAGTTTGGCCGGTGATGGGGTGTATGGTGGGCCACAAAAGTCGCACGGCCTGAACAGAACGCTTGCGGGGTCACAAAGGTCGATCGTTTCGGTCGATCGTTTCGATGTGTCACAGTTTCGTCTGTATGTGTGCTCGTCAGTGGTGCCTATCATTGAAACATCTGGGATTGAGGCCCGGGTCATGTTATCATAATGCAACCGTGCTGACCAATGCGTCACCGAAATCACATCATGCACGACCAAGCTATCCTGTGCAAACGCCAAGCCACAATCTTTGATGAAGAATGCTCAGATTACCCAACCGCTCTTAGGGGAGAAAACCAATTGTTTTGTCAACTCTAATCAGTGGTCCAAGTCGAGATTACAGAAGCTGTTAGACTTGTTAAGGGATGCCTACCTACTGGTATACAATAAAGAATTCGGCTGGTACTATTTCGAATAAAGATAAGCATCATAGTTCAGTTCAACAACCGATAGTTGAATATACTTGTTACCAGTAGATGCAACTTTTACAGAAGAGCATTTTTACAAGGTAGTCTGTGCATACAAAACTCCCAACATTCTTAAACAGTCGGCGACGTCCTTTTCAAGAATAGCTCGTTTCAGCGACGTAACCACAAGTGACCTACACTGTACCATTTGCGGTTCCACAGAAATACTAAGCAGAATGGAAGGTGGAGGATATCTGTTTCCAGCTCAAACTAACACAGTGACCAAAGCCAAAGAACGTTTGCTTGCAACGGTTAACACAAGTGGCTTGCGCTGCGCCACATGCGGTTTCACTTACGCGCCACGGATCCAGTGTAAGCCCGAAGGCATATGGTCAGGAGGCCTGCCAATGGGGCCTTTTTGGTCCGCCCGGACAATGATGGTTAGCCAGAAATTAGTACGCAAGTGAAATCTTAACCTCTCAGAAACAAAAAATGGGGAATCTCCACTAGTAAGGTCTAAGTTGGGAAGGAAGATGGGACGAAGAATTTTGAAAAAAGGACATTTGGAAGCAGACACACTTACAAACACCTGTAGTTTCGGTATCAGTTATAAAGTTAGAAAACGCTACCTGCGCTCCTGTTTTTACCACTTCGATAAGGACGTCTCATTCCTACCGTTTTAAAATACAACGCATATCAATTTTCAAAAAAGATGACATACTGCTGAATGCTGTAGCAGGAAAAAAGTACTTTGCCTGGAAGTTCTCTACAGTTTTGAGGTTACGATTTCAATTCCGCTGGCTTGATATGCCCGCGGAGTCACGTGGAGTACAACAAGTTATTAAAGTCAACAAAAGTTGAACCTCAGACCTGATGAGTGTCTACTTTAGCGTCTCCCAGGTCCACAAGTTACTATTTATCAGAAGATAATAACTTGTTAGGTCGTCATTAACTGGAAATTCGCCACTTGTAAATCAACAAGTGACTGCTATTCATCACAAAGCACACCGCTAATCGGTACGCTCGATGAGGTCGGAGACGTGAATCTGAACTGGAGGTCACGATTTTTGTCCCGTCGGGTGGAAATAACAAGGTAGTTGCAGCGTCTAGTTTCTGGACAGCCATAGTTGGGGTGAATAGCAGCCGTTTTGGTTAACGGTTTACATATGAAGATGGCAGAGTCCGTAATGTCAAATCAATTAAGAGTAGCAGTATAAACGGTTGTTTGACAACAGGCACGAAAACTGTAATTAAACTCCCGGTCGAGACGGCATTGTGTACTAAAGGTGATCTCTAACAAAAGAAAAACCGGAGTCTATCGCAGCCTCTAAGGGTTATCCAACCGATGTATCCATCCGAATGTGCACTGTGAAGCCATCCGTGATCAGCATCCAACGTGAGTGTAAAGAATTTCGGTCTGGCACTTGCCGTTCAGATTCCCCGCAAAATTGACTGTTTAGTTGGAGGATGAAATGTGGTGGTTGAAAAACATGTTTGGCATGTCGATAAACCGGGACAGTACTGGAGAATAGCCTCTGTTCGTGGTCATCGATCGGGTGAACCAGTCCGGATAATTATGACTGCCCATTTGCTGTGAATGTTGAATTTTTGGTGCTGATTAAAGTAGTGGACCACAGCACTTCGCTTACATAGAAGAAATCTATCGGCTGGAGACTGATATACCACGATAGCGTTTAGAGTAAGGTGAAAAAACTAATCAGCAAGACATTCGGATTGAATTATTCGATCCCGTTTAGTGTTAAGTACACGTTGGCCAAACAAACTCGACCTATAACATTGAAGACGGAAGCTCGCACATCGATCGATTCATGGATATGTAATACTGAGGGGTATGAATCTAGGGTTTGCGTTCTTTAACGCATCAAGTGCGTTTGAATGTTTAGGCAGTGAACACTGGCAGAGATTGATTTAAGAAACATCATGTGTATCTTCGGAACACCCAACCCAGTGTGCCCAAGATAACACCTTCCATTGAACAAATGCACACGACACGAAGAGTCAATCACGGTACCTATACACGGTGGAATAGGGTTTGTCGGAAGGAAACGCGACATCAGACAGCACACTCCCCGGGGATCGTGAGTCATCACTGTCGGTGGGGTTTGTGCTGTCCGATAAGCAGAAAGCGAAACATACATGCTGATATGCTAACCGGGGTGGCAAAAATGTGTGAAGGACCACTTCGTCAACCATGGACACCACTGCATAACTAATGCATCGGACAGGAACTTAACAGACGGGCCGAATTTATAAACAGAACAGGTTTGTCTTTCGGCAAGTGACAATAAGACCTAGTGGATGAAGAATTGCTTGGAAGAACCGACAGTGATATGCGGGTAATGAACTATATATGTAGTTTGTTAAAGGATGGTTTGACCAGTGACGTGAGGAGAATGCAGCTGTTAAACAAGGGAGACTTTGAAGTAAACCGTTACATGCTGTGCCAAATTAAATGAAGTAGAACCACTTTAAAATACTGGGTTACCCGAATACATGGAGCAGCAGTGGCTGTAATGAATAAATTGAACTGACTGAACGAGAGCCAAACAGTTTTAGTCTTTTCAAGCTGATGTCTTGAATCGGTGTCTTTGACGGTACACAACTCTGGTCAGTGGTGGCTGGACAACCCGGTTTTACGGAAAGCCAAGTATATGAAGTTCGCTTTATACAATATGTGTCCAGAAGGGTTGACCGGATGGATAGACTGCCCTGTTGTCAAGATGTGTTTCCCAAATTGCGATAATGTTTTTGCGTGCTACATTACATAGTTGGACGAATTGATTTTCACGAAAGTTTTCAATTATCGGCTCACTTACAGCTGCGTCGACACTCACATAAGTGGTGGAAACGAATCGATATATATTCCGGTGAATTGTCGAGCACCCGGACAACCATTCACCCATTGACGGGGACTTGCAACCACATGGATAACCGAATGGACACCACAAATTCGTCGGTCAGTAACAGATTACAAGGTTGAATCGATTCCATCAATACTTGTAGCCCATATATATATATATATATGATTGAAGGAATCATATTAATCAGGCAATGTACACCAGCACTGAGTGGCCAATATACACTTAACCCTATCACGTTGACCCTGGAGGCCCTATAAAGTCTCATTATTCTTAATGCTCAACCGTTGTTTTCATTCTCATATGGTATGCATCTGCGCATTGTTTTCTAGCGGATTGCATTTAAAACGAACAACACTGGTAGCTTCATCTACACTGAATTGGTTGAGTACACACAAACGGTCGAAATAAAGTTTGCATCATAAATGCCAGATAACCCAGTAAGATTGATGCAAGCACTGACGTTTCCCATTGTCTAAGCCAGAACATTCAAAAGGCCAGCAATGAAATGAGTGCTGTCTTTTGCACAGACAGTTCATCCACATCTCACGTGTAATCCATCAACGTTGTTGTAAAATGTGGACTTCATGTGTATGGGAACGATGGTTAAGATTCGAAAACAGACTTTTACAAGGCTCACGGAAACTACTCACTTGTGAGATATCCACACCAAATATGGTACGAATGAAAAACAATTTGGGTGCCATGTTTAACATGTTACTGTTACGAACATGTAATACTCTACGTTTCAGCCACCTCAGGTGATTTTCCTTAGGATTACACGGAAATTAAATTAAAAATTGAGATGGATGAACACAAACCTGGCAACCAGCGCTACCAATGTAGTTAATATGTTCTTCTCGAGATGCATCAACAAACTGACCATTATTGCACGCAGAAGCCACTATATGATAATTCAATCATGTTCAATATGAGGTAAGTATAACACTGACCAACACCATTGTTTCACAAGTGCGACAGCCGGTGTTCAAGTTGTGACCGGGGTAAGGATATATACCAAAGATGAGTTTTAACAGAAGCGAAATCCCAGCTCAGTGTTCTATTTCGAAAGAGTTGGCTGAGGTATCTATCTGAATGCGCAAACCGGAATGCAATGTGAGTGACCGGAGTTCCCCCCTATGGGCGAAAGGAAGTGTACCAGTTGAGGAAAGTAATTCACATACCTTCCTGAAACTCCGATCTCCATGATCCTGTGGTTCAGTGGGTAGATATTCGGATTACAATCCGACATCTATCCATAAGTAATGGATTTGATTCTTCAAGTGAGTATGGTATTGATGAGATCTAACAAAATCAATACAGCCTTCCACCACTTTGCCGATGATCACTGGTACCAACTGCTTGTTAAACTCCTCTCAACCCTTTCTGAGGCCATGGTGAACACTTATAGGATTTTCCACGACAGCGCAATGGAAAGCGTAGCGATAAGCAAACGATCCGAAACATCAAAACAGGATTGGACCAGTAGTGAACATCTTGGTAAATCGGATAATTAGATTGTTTCTGGGACACGAATTACAAATTGGCACCGGACAGATCAAAAGTGAAGTGTAATCACATTAAAGGACATTCTTACCTAACAGAGAAATCAAGAGTTTCAAAGCAAGAGGGATGACGCACGCATCACTCAAGCAAATGGCAGTACTAGAAAACCGGCTGTTCGCACGACTGTCAGACTGACGTGATAGAACAAATACCTGAGTCAAGATCCAAATGAGTGTCAAAAACCCGGGGGTAGAATATACATAGGTAAACATTCAGGAAAGATAGCGTCAAGTAGGATGTTCACGTTTGAACTTGAAAAACAGATACAGGGCTTGTTCGTCTGTTAGCTAACCAAAGAGTAGTTAGGCAATTTCACCCTGTGATATGAAGAATATCAACACCCAAGGAAAGTAAACTTGACCATATCCCATACCTGATTTCATCCTCAAGTAAAGCTAATCCTGGAACAGCCACAGTGGTCAGTTCGATCACATCAAAGCTCCAAGATTGCGTAGCTAATGCAGGAATAAGCCTCAAGTCTAGTGCTTCTTTTCGAAACGGGCTACATGAAAGTTCTGTGGGAGTTCAACAACTGCGAACAATTTTGAGTAACGTTCAATTTGTGCAAACTAAAACATTATACTGCTTAACCGCGCCCAAAATATTGTTCGGCAGGTTTAACGATTGTTGTAATTTCAACTTGTTACAACATTCCAGAGGCTGTCGGGTAACCTGAGCATTACCCACAGACGAATGTGGGCGGGCGCTTGTTTATGATTATTCGGTCGTGCCCAGTGTGAATTCACTAATACAGTGGACAAGAAGACTGTCTCGTAGAAAGATGGGCGGAGTTCAAATCATGCACTAGTGACCAACTCTAACAAGAGTGAAACTTGAGCATAAAGCTTCTTTTCGAAAACGGCTGATTGAAATATCTATAGTCATACGAAATCAGCGAAATCTTGTGGGTGATGTTCAACCAATGCCAACCGAAATCCCCTAGTACCTGTGGAGCTTGTTCAACAGTTCACAAGAAACGAAAGTATCTCCGGTTTTCTTTGTGAACAACAGGTGGAAGATAATACTGTTCTAGACTAACATTCATACTGTTAACGTTTTACATTTTCTAACAGCAATCTGTTGGCCTATTGAATACATTTGCAAAAAGACATCGTTAAAACTTAAGGACGAGCCGGAAGATGAATTCTGCTTTTCAGTCAGCATTTTTGACGAGTGAACATGTGAGCTCTCATAGAGGGTATGTAAAAAAATAGAATTTCTCATTTTCATCTGTTGTCCTGTGATGCACTTGTGTTCAGCCCCATTCCGTGCTATCAAACAGTTAATGTACGCTCATATCATGCCTCTTTTCTCAAAGTGGTTAGATTAGGGTGTATATGATGAAGCATGCCTTCTGGTGAGTTGACTAGCCAACGAAGGGCCTTCAAAATATGATACTCTTTTTGTGGAAGCCCGTTCGAAGTTACCGTACCGATTCAGTAGCTGAAGAACAACCAACATCCTTACAGTCAGGCAATAAGAACGAAGTGTAATAGTAAGCCACAAAGTATTGTATAGCGTGCCTCACTATAAACCATATCTTGTTGGTATGTCTGTCCTTTCCCGTTCACTGTAGAAAACTGTGCTTTGTGAATTACAATAATGCTTCTAACTAGTTGTACGCGGTGACTTTTTGAAAGCCTACGCCGATATTATTGGTCACCATTCTCCAGTCCAATGCTTTCATTGATAGAAAGTTTACTTGCATGCATGAACAGACTCAGTCTACAGTGTAAATTAGCTCGAACATTCTGCAATGTAAAAACCCCTCTTCTTTATTTTTTCCTTCTACGAGAAAGATTTGTCTTTGTAATTCAATGCGTTCCTCTCTGACGAAATGTGGTTGCTGGTTTACATCCGAGTGACTGCAGCTGTACCAGACGACCATTTTGGACTCCACATCAGGTTCGATTCCTATCCTCTCCCTTCCCTAATATCTTCGGGTCTCAGGATGCATTCGTTTCCTCTTCTTAAGCGCCAACAGTGTCACGAATGTCCTGCTGACTATCACCTGCCTTCTATTGATTGTGAACCTATTCTAAGATCACTTCCTATAAACTGTGTGGGCGATGAATCTGGCACAACCTCATCATGCTAGTTTTTGTAGTAACCGTTGTAAGTTGAGGTAGAAAGCTATTTTACAAGCTAGTTTCACAATTTACCCCTCAACACCTCTTTATCTTACGTTTTCCTGTTTCGTTTTTGCATATCTTATCTCTTACCGGTTGTACGGTGATATTAACGATAGTTATACACTTCTTTAGGAAGAAGTTAAACTTCAAGCGAGGAAAGTCACACCTTTTTAAAAGTACAAGACAACTTCTAATTTCGTACATTTAAATGGAAGAATTCCATTTATAACTCTTCAGTACACCAGAAATGTAACCTCATTTTCATTTGCAATATTGCACAACTTCGTCACTCCTTACCTTGTATGAGCCTTACTCTCAAAAAGTCTCCTGACCGGTTTTTCGATCATATTGGCGTGTCGCGTTCACACAAACAGTTTATCGTCGTGGTTGTACATCCTTACAGAGACAATGTAAATGAGAACTCACTTACCTGGGAAAAGTTTTAATGGCCAGTAAAATAAAGTCCACTGGAAACAGACAAATAAAAGAAACAAGTGAACTCATCATGCATCACATGATGCAACTCACTGACAGTTATATCCACTAAACCAAACAGGTATAGTTTTTAAGGAAATCAAAGCCCATGGAGAAGAATAATGTTCGAAGAACCGATGTATCATTATCGGTGGATTTACTTCAGTTGCCAGGACCTGGGATAGACCTATGCGTTACACCGTTAACGGTCAGCACGACTGATTCAACCAAAGAAGAGAGCAGACGGTGGAAAGAGCAAATCGTAGTTTTTAAGGAGCGCGTGGGTACAAAACATGGAAACCGCATCACCACATAAAATAGTACAAAATAACATATATGTACAGGGGATACCATGTGAGTTATACACTCCCCCAAATATATAAGGCTTTTCTTAACTTCAGATAATGTACGATGAACTATTATTCATAAAAATAGTAGTAAAAACAATAATAAACAAAGTTGCATCACACCTTCCAAACACCTAAAGAAAAAGTACTAACTGTGTGCCGACGGAGGAACAACTGACAGACTTTCTTGTTCTAATCATGAAAAGGCTATTGAGGTTAACGATCTTTCCCTTCTATTTGCTGATTTTTACCTTCCATAAGAGGTATTTCTCGAAATACCTGGCTGTATAATGCAGCATTGTCTGTTCACATAAAGACAATCCTCATAGGTTCAGTTGACGACGAAAAGGAATTTGGTTCTATTCGGACAAACAACAACGTTTCATTATAACATTTGTTGGTCTATATACAAATTACAATTTTAAAAGTAGATAGGCAGGCGTAAGATCGATTTTTGGCACCGTAAGTGCGCTATAACATGTCACATACAACACCGGGAACCAGTTTCAAGCTATTCAACTAGAACACGTTGCTGTGTGATAGGAGTTCCGCTATAGACACACGAATCCCTGAGGGTAAACATATCTTTCACTGGTCATGACTACCTGTCTAGCACATCGGACAAATCATAGAGATCGGTATTGACATATTCAGTCGTGAACATGTTTACGTGAGTCAGCCTTTCGTCTAATACTCGTGATTCGTTCCCAGTACCCCTCAGTGTACGAAGTTACGATCATAGAAGTATGGTTGCCATTGTTATCGGAAACGGTAACGGCTTACAATAAGCTGTGCATTCAGCCAAACACAACGTTTGTAGCGCACATGACTAGTGTGCACACGCACTTGGGTTTATCTCAATACCAAAGTCGTTTATTTCATTCGGGGTTTCCTTGTGTCCACCAAGGAATTCTGTCTGATCTGTGCATCAACAAGCCGGTCGTACAACCAATAATTGACCCGTGTGGTAAAGCAACTTGACACTGTGCGATTGACGCCCGAGATGGTGGTCTCGGGGTGGGGCTCGAGCGTGGTCACAGCGTCGCAGGTTCATCCCCCTCTCAGACGCAGCAACAGCACAGAACATCCAACTCGTATGCCCCCATCTATCGCCTAACTGGTCGCCGGTTGCCATGGTTATCTACGGCGGCGTTGTCCAGTCGGACGATTCTCGTCTGACGCTCGTGATTATGGTTGACAAGCCGGGACACCGGACATTCGACTCACAGCGGGGTGTTTGGCAGATCACCTGAAAGCGGGCCACCAGCCGCGGCTGAATAAATTGTACCCCACAGCCTAGAAACGTCCAGAACGGCAGGGGTCTTATGGTTAGTCTCTCAGTGTTCGAACAACGTCAAATACGAAATTCTGTTACACACAGCTTAGGAGGTAGATTGTGATGGCGGAGTAACCTGTCTTATCACTTCGGTACATGTAGGCTAGATAACGAAATGAGTTAGGTGATGACCTGAAGGCCTGTTTTGTAGTTCATGCTTATGAAAACCACTATAAAGTTGTGCTACTGAACATAAGTATCTACCAGTCTGAAAATAACTCCTAATAGAACGGGAAGTACTTCAAATGTAACCGTTTCAATGGTGAGAAGGATAACAGTTACGTGAGTGTATTCAGTAATTCATCGTCATGGCAGTACAGTCACCCAGAATGGTGATAGAGTTTGCTCGTGATATCGATCGGACCAATTACAGAAAATCTAAGTAGGTAGTTGGTCTTTTGTCAGTCGCCTGGTTTATCCATTACGTCACACTCATAAGTTGCCTAATCAGGGCAGGCTGGCCAACGGTCTGGGACCAAAACAGACGTCATTCCAGAAGAAACCACTTTGGTTTACATAATTCCGGCTTAATTTGCTTGATTTCAGTGGATTCATCAGTGTACGCTGTTAGTATACGACCTTTGATTAGTTAACCGACACGCGGTAAACTCGGAAGGCTTCACCAATATTCACTTTGTACCCACTTTCGACCAGGTGAGCAAGGACAATACTGTCGACAGATCATGTTTCGCGACGTCCCAGCGAAATTGGGTGGTATCTCAGAGTCATTCTGGGAGGTGTCACGACGTCCGACTGGTATGTAATGCGTCACAAGAACAACTTGAAGAGCAGATAAAAATGAATGATGTCCGTATCACCGGTCTGTCTGTGTTACATAATCGACGATATGGGGACATAGTGGCTTGGATGCAGAACTTAGCTGTGGTACAAGTCATAGCGATCGTCCGGTTGATTTTGTTAACCAACCACCTATCAGTATAGCCACCTTTAAGTAACATTTGGGTAAACAGCGGTTTCATGTTTGTCTCATTCAACCCAGGTTCTGATGAAGCAGTGATCGTACTTTTACGACGAACAGGGAATCGCTGTCGAGAATATTCGTTTCTGAAGATGTAAACTCGTGGCCCAGCCCATCGCCTGGACAAACTTCGTGCAGTGGTTTGGCTAAACACCTCATACGTTTCTTTGTTTTAAAGGCACAACACTGTGATGGTTTGTTTGTCGACCTGCCCATGTTTTTCTGTGACTACTGCGTCAACTAGTGTTCTGTTAATGTCTTTATAACCAAACACAGGAACTGCCGAAACGTGTCTTGACACACTGATTTTACGAAATATTCTTGTTCACGTTGTTTCAGAAAAGCGCCTTGATTGATTCCCCGTACCAACTAACGGTTAGTGGGGGTTCGCTTGGAATACCATTTTTGTGATTAACCTTCCTTAGCAAGAAAAAAGGAATATAATTGACTAGATTGCGAGCGGTTTTCGGGTGTCTTGGCTTTAGGCGTAAGTTTAAGTAGCATGGCCAATAGCACAACGTTTAGAACGTCTGCTGTACCCCTCCGTTTGTATCAGTCGGGAAGATCAAGCCATTTCAAATTAGTGGAAGTTGACGTTTCCTCCATTGAGATGAAACGGCCAGCCAAAAAGACAAAGAAACACCGAAAACAGCCACGTCCTAAACTAAAAATCTTCTCAGTCGACGCCACTCATGATACGTTTCATACGGATCCAGTTGATGTCACTCATTACCGCAGGCTCAGTCTGGTATAATTGTAGATTTCGGAATCGAGTACTATGAATTGCATTGGAAGTCGTGTTTGAACTCGAAAAGGAGCCCAATCAACTTGACTTGAGACCAATTTGATGGGTATCAAGTGGGTAAAGCCAGTGGGAGCCCAAAAAACAAGTTAGCCTTTATCCCCTAGAAAATCTAGTTCAGCGTAGTACATGTCTGCTTATTCAACTGAGCAGAGTGAGAACGCTTATCCTTAGGTCTGACGTGTGGTTATCGTACCGAACTCTGAAGTTCCCTTATGTGAAAAACCGACCCAGCTCTATCCCTCGCAAGTGTTTACTCCTGTATATTGTACCTCTCCTGTTTCTGACCGTTAACTGGACTTTGACCCAGATATTTTTGTTTTATCGCGTCAGTTTGATAGTTGTGCGGATAGCCAGTTTGCCTGTGGCGCGCACACAATCATTTTGGAACTCAGCCTATTTCCGTTATTTTTTAACCTGTTGATTGCTCGAAAAAACTCTGTTGGGTATGAATTTCATACTGTGTGATCATAGTTCCTCTTCAAACTTTTTAGCACCAAATTGCAGTTCATTTCACGGAGATGATCTGTAGATCGAAACTGTTGGGGTTGTTTAATTTTTCACTTTGATAATTTGTTCACTAGTGTACTGGCATTGTAATTTAATGTTGTTTCAGTTAGTTGGGATCTTTCGTTTATCGCTACGCGCTGCTCAACTTGTTCGTGGAAAATCGTACAATCATCGAACCAGTGTTAGAGACAACCGTGAAGGTTGCTAACAGGATCCGATGATAAGTACTATCGACCAACTCTGCTTGAGCTGAAGCTCACATCTGTAACCTCTTTGTAGGGACAGTTCACACGGAAAAAGGTCAGATCTGGCTGGAACAGCACATCAATCCTGATATCCGTAATGTGCAGCAAGATACAAAATTCGTGCATAGTTTTGCGCACCGGCTATGTTCTTATGAAGCACGGGAAATTAAAGCAGATTACCGGCCCGAAACTTTTCGATTATTTCAAGAGCAATGGACGACCAGGTTGGATTCGTACCTTGAAGTGCAATATTGTGGCTAAATGTGACATATCATCATTTGAGAATCGCTGATCTCCTCACTTTAATCAAATTTTCCCTTTATGGACAACCAGTGGAGCTGTCCAGTGCTGCCGTGTGTATTTTAAGAATACGAGTATAAACATCCTCTAAATATTTTCTTCGGATACTTCTGACACCCGCCTGCGGTTAAATAAACTTTATTGTACAATGTTTAGAAATATGTTCCGGGTTGTGTACATCAAGCTACTGTCAACAGCAGTAAAACCTAAGATGTGAAAAATTACCAAAGATGTTGGTCTGCCCCTAGGAAACTGAAGTTGAATTCCATAAAATGTGAACCCAGTTTACATGCAAAACACGCTTGTTTGACATCACAACATACTAATCGTAAGTCATGCTGGGTTCCTCGCAATAACATACCCAAGTATCACACTTTCCATCAATCTGTATAAGGTCGCTTAATGTATCATAAAGAAGTTTTCAAAGTCGGATGTTTGAAGACTTTTAAGAGATATCCCTAACTGCTTGTTGTTCAGTTTCCTTAATGTTGAAAAGCCCAACCATTTAGTTGGGCTACATTTAAATTTCATAACGGAATAGCCATTCATCCATGGCTGTCCTCGGCCGCACTTTTTGGCAGATTGAGGCCAGAGTGTGGCACTGACCTTAAAATCCGTTATCACTTCACAGTACGTTGAATGGTGTAGATTAATCAGAACGATTGCTTTCATTTCGTCGAGCTTTACATCCCTCACTTCCCTCTCATGGTGCAGTCGACGGACCACGTGATCAGCGTGGGCAGGCATACGAGTCGCGATTCAATTTTGGGACTAACAATCGACCTGTTATCGATCGGTGTCGCCCTCGAGCACCGCAGGGACAGTGTGGGTGATTGGTCGAAGTGCGCTCGTGCGGCCCTGACTACGGAAACCCGACTTCGGTGTGAAATGTCAGTAACATCCCGAGGTTGTTCGTTGTCATCTTCATACCAGCAGTTCAGGTGGCAACTTGAAAGGAATGCAAATGAGGGAGCAAAGAGACGCGCCCGAAAAACTACGGCCTCGAATTTCTCCGGTCTTCTCAGACTCAAAGTAAAGGTCGACTAGACAGGTACTGTGTGTGTACTACGCTTTCGAACATTCTCTTAGCGTGACTATGATACGTAACAATAACAACAAGAGGTCGAGACAAAAGGACAGCTGGTTCTGTGACAGAGATTATATGCAGTTTTGTTACTTTCTTTGCGAACACCAAAGAAACGTACCGGACTAGTGAAAGGGGAACAGTATAACTGAACGAAAAGCGTTAAAGGGACGACTCTGGTGTTTATTTTACATCGAAACACGCACAAAAGTGATCCACGAGAAGAAACCATTTGTAGTTACAGTTGACAGCAGAATCAGGAGGGGAGTTGACAGTATGGTCAAGGTGTGAATCCATTAACCGAATGTGTGCTCAGTATGGTACGACAAGGAAACTATGGGCACCCGGCTAGCTCGCAAACAGATCAGAATTACTCATACAAACAAACTGAGAGCACGACACTGACTGACAGCTAGAGTTCCAAAACACACTGGTATCACAGCGGTCGATGGTGTGGAGGGAGACGAATAAGTGTGAAGTATGTGGCTATCATAACCAGACCAACGTGCAACACTATCTGTGCGGGGGAGGGTGTTCAGGATGTCTTGCCAGTGGAGAGAGTGCACTTCTTACAGTGTTTTGATGTAATACACGCTAATAAATGTGGACATTTGGTAACAAAAACCCGACTTTTAGCTGATCGATTTGTCACTGGATTACTGCGGTCTGTGAGCTTGTGCTATGCTGGCAGACGACGCTTACACGAGGTCTCCCAAGTATATGGCAAGGAACTACGTATTGTGGGGACTTCAGCCTGCCGGGGTCGTCCGTTTTTTATAGCTAAATGAGGACTCTAACTCTAAGAGAGGTAATCTGTTATGAGGCATACATGATTCCTTTCAGTAACCCCGAAATTGATTATAGATACAACTGTAGTTCTGTTGCCATTTACCACTACAGAATCAATTACGGCAGAATTCTCCAAGCACCACATGACCACAGTTTACTTCAGTTATGGCAGACTGATCGGTTTATGCTTATCCGTGTCCATTACACTGCCAGGAGATCTCAGGGTTATACACCTTTTCGGTACCACGAGATGGCCATTTTTCCTAAACCTCATCTCTTACCTGGAGAAGATACACCATCGCTGAATTTTCTGGCAAACAAGTCACATATGAGGATCAACCCTGATGGATACTTATCTGATATGGTCCTATCTTCATTGGTGACTAATAAAGCCAGAAATGAACTAATACAGCTACCTGACCGTACTAAGTCAGTACATTGTTTGGCTGTCTTGGTGATGACCTGAGAAATGCAGTTGGGTTGCTATTTAGTCGTTACAGTTTTGGGTATGCATGCCGTGAACCAAGTTCACAGGGTACGGTTGAGACTTCATTAGACATCTGCGAAAATTGGTCAGCTAAATCGCAATGATAACTCGGCGCAATTTACTGAGGACAGAACCAGCTTGAGTGTAGATCGCGCAGGTGAGAGTGAAGAGTAAGCCAACGTTTGTCAGACGGTTTAATGAATCAAGTATTGTGCCGTTCCAGATAAGCCATAACAGTTTCAACACAGTCCAAATGCCACTGTCTACAAGTTGGCAAATAGTGACCAATCGACCGGCTCAGTCCAAACGAAGGTTACAAACGGCTGTCTGATTTGGTCACCTTGGTGTCATACGGGGACGCTTTCTTTGTTCATTTAGACTAACTTGTGCTAAATACTAATTGCTAACAAGGCCGAAAATGCGTCTGGCAAACGCTAACTCATGCGCGCACTTAGTCACCTGCAAGGTCACCGTATTGCTCTGGTAGTTTGCGACCATTCATGGCAATGACAGCAGCTGCCGCGCTGTTCAAACAGGCCGAAACCTAGGCAATACTCAGTGAGACTACACGTTACGCTGTTCTTGAATTAAACCACCGTAACAGGAACTTGTGGGAAAAGGATTCCCCAGCTGCATGAGTTAGTTACTAGTTGTACTGAAGCCAATCAATTAAAGGTGGTTTAGCTAGCGTTCTGAAAGTGTGGACAGTAGATATGCTGGGATTTTTCATTGACAAGAATTGAACACCACTGACCAACAATCAAAGTATCACTCAATAAGTTTGACGAGTTTTGTTCATTTAAACTTTGAGAGAATTCTCAACCGTTAGGTCAACAATCATAGCCAACAGGACAGTTATTAAATTTTATTCCACTGTGGCCGGGCGACAGGGGCATTACTGGCAGAAGAATGCAACTGAGCGGTTTGCATGTGATGATTCAGCCTTGTTTAACGTGAAGTCAGTGGCGCAGTAAGCAAAACCAGTTGCCATACGGAGGGGTTGCGGGAGTTCTAGTCCAGACCGTGGTCAGGTTTTGCAATAGACTCATTCACTTGGGTGTTGCGGTTATCAGTTAAGAATGGCACAATATGATTCCTTACCGGAACCAAATAAAATTTAGCTGTTCACGGGTCACACTTCGTTTATCGTGGAGAGGTACGTCGAGTGAGAGTGTTGTTCTAATTTGATTGCATTACGTTTCCCGCACGTAGACAGACAACCAAGCTTACACAGAAGATAAATGTCTAAATTGCTGACACGAATGCCAAAACTATGAATGGGAATTGCATAACCTACCAGATTCACGGTACACTTGCGTTGGGATGGGCAAAGTTTGGATGTCAGCTTTCTACGGAGTTGTACCAAAATAAATCATTCTGCCGAAAGTTGAACTGGAGACTTTGTATCCTAACGGTAATTTTCAATTCTATTTTAAACAGCGGAGATCAGAATGGAATAGCTAACGTTTGAGTGGTTCGATTGGTGTTATGATTGTCTCTGGATTACTATGCCATGATCCCAGGCGTATGGGGTAGTGTCATTTGCTAACAGAATGACTGGTCATCGATCAGTTCAGGTTAGCCTGTTGTAAACCCTTACTAGCTGGTAACTTGATACTCGCGAGATGTCCTCATTGTTGACTTCCTTGGTTGGTTCAGTGTACTTTGTGTTTGGCCGAAGACGGTCATTGTTCTTGGTCGGCATAATCTTGTGTGCATATGAGTCCTACTTGGATTCAGACCGTGTGATTTTCATGAACGACTGACCTCTGAATACAGTGACCTACAATTCCTGACCGTAAATACGAGTTTCAGTAAAACCGGAGATAGCGCCCTCATAGAATGTTGGGTTATCAATTAAAGTCAACAACTTTGTCATACTGAACACACTCAAAAGCGATTATCTTCGAACGTTAATCTGTCATAGGAGGTCAGTGGAAAAGTGCAGATCAGCAAGCCTGTTTCACTACACTGACTACGGTTCGGATAAGAATATGCACAACTTATGCGTTCCAATATAACTAAAAATTGAGCAGATGGCTTCAAACAGAAATGAGTCATCTGAACAGTTTATCCAAACTTTCAGCATGTAATACTACCGGAATGGTTGCTAAATTGCTACAGATTTAAAACAGATTCCTATCATCTGTAGATAATTATGTGCTTGGTGGAGGGGAACGAGAATCAGTACTGAAGTTTGCTGTCCAGCTGCACACTATGATGATCGGGCTGTTACACAGTACCGGCACTTCTGATTGAACTATTGTGGTCTTGTGAATCAGTCGTTGAATGGTGCTATTGGACAGGTTGATGGCTATCTACGTATGTCTAGACATCTCCTTTGTTTGGCTGGAATACTTGAAACCTGTCGAAGTTGACCATATGCACAATAGAATAGGGTAGCCGATGCGGGCCACACTCCAGGGGTGTAGACATGTAGGAGCAACGTTGTATTTTCAGATGTCAGACGAGATCTGTTGATAACTACATAGCGTCCTATTCAACGCTTTGGAAATTCTGTATGATGATCCTTCACTGTGCCACTGATAAGTTATCGGTCTGGTCACCTCCATCCGTCTTGTTGTCAGATAACCTGCTGAGTAACCTAGCGTTGTTCACAAATTGGTAGGCAATACCAATTTAACTAATGTGGCCTTCAACCTGGAACACATATCCCATCACCAACAACAACCTAAAATTTGAGTGAGTGGAGACTCGGTATTTTTACTACTAAGCTCATCTGATCATTGACTCCGAAAGAGTCGAGAAGTACACTTCTGAGGATGGAAACCAAACACACTCCTGGTGGCATCGACAGGATTCATCCTCAATGAACGTAGACAAAATGGTAATTTCAATCATCCCTACATCCTATAAGGCTTAGATCCACCTTCTCTGACCATGATCTCACAGATCATCTTGCCTATAGAGACTATGATAAACAGTCATGTTCTTCCAATCACCGTCACAGAAACCACATAACCACGAAGAAAAAGAAGCAAACACTGTGTAGGAAGCGAGAAGAAAAAAAGAAGGGAACGGACCCAATCTCTAAAATAGTATTTACGTCTGCATTCAAACATTCAACGTTAAAGTGCATACAGTTGGAAAACAAAAAAAACGAGCTGTAGATGAAAGTAAGGCGTATTCGGCAAGACACATTTTTTACGGCCTTCACTGCCCCGCGTCATTAAATGCACTCACTTTACAGACAACCCAGCCAAACAACATTCACGCCACTGAGCTCGGTTAACCGNGGCCTTCACTGCCCCGCGTCATTAAATGCACTCACTTTACAGACAACCCAGCCAAACAACATTCACGCCACTGAGCTCGGTTAACCGCCATTTCACATGTCGTTTCCAGCCACCGAATCTGTGAGTCGCGGCGTCACCATCCTGGGAGGCGAACCCGATCTCCAGAGGCCAACCCTTATGCCAGGTCATCAGCCGTTCACCACGCACCTTACGTCAGTCGGCTCCGATGTCGGCAAGGAGTGCTTGATATAACAGACGACTAGCTGGCATCCTGAGTACATCGCCTTGTTGTATAACAGGCAGCCCCGTTTGTGAGTAGCATAGTGCGCACATTCGGGAACTAAAGGGCAAGCCTCAACGCCAAGATGATGGATCAGAAGCAACTATCAAAATAGTGTGTACGCACTACGGGGGGAGTGCTACCAGGACGAATGACAACGTACTGCTACCCAAACTGTATGAATACACGTCAGCCGTGCAAATGAGTGTACGTGTTCGTATGTTTTAACATATCCTTTACGGGAGTTCGTGCGAAATGTAACTTTGCAGGCCAAGCGTCTTTTGCAGTCACAACAGCCTAACCATTTAAGTCCGTGCAAGTGAGAGGATTGAACAAAAGAATTCGTTTGACAACCACTACCAAATACCCGCTCCGAAACCTCCTCGTTGCCTACGGGTTGGTGCCACCCGATACGAGCAATCGAACGCAGACATCATTGGTCAAATAACTGAAGACAGTTCACGTCTTCTACTGTCGTCCTATGTATGCAACCTTTAAGCCTCAGAGAAATGCCTATCTGTCGTTAGAGGTGTCCCAAATTAGCACCTTCCCAAGAACACAAACTGGCTAACAACCTCCATGACTTCATTACCTAACATTAATTCTACGTAATCACAGTAACCTTGCAGAAGCACTTTGCATTTCGAGGTTACAACGTGCATTCCGAAATATTTAGCAGAATGCAAAATAGCGTCTGGCATTAGTTGTGCTGCTTGAAAACTGTCAAACAGCAACACCCTGTCGTCAGCAAAATCCAGATCAGTCAGTCATCCACCAGGTAGGAGGTCCACACCGGCGTCTTGTGAATGCTGGAGACGATCCTCCATTATTTTGTCTATCACAAAATCAGACAAAGATGGTGAATGAGGACAGCCTTGGGGTACGCCGCTGCTGGTGCTGAAAAAGGTCACGCAGTTCACCGCAAACCTTAAGTATGGGAATAAAGCGCCAACAGTGTGTTCACACATTTTAGCAATACGCTCTTGCGTTTAAGCGACTGTAAAAGCGTAGATCGGTCCATCGAATCGAATGCGCTTTTACAGTTGAGAAACGAGGCAATTGTTGACCGGCGCTATGCAGAACTGAGCGAAGAGTAAACATATGATGTTCGAAGGAAAGCAGTGTTTCTGTGCACCGGATTTCGGTCCAGGACGACGCCGAATCTATGCAGTTAATGCGAGTTTTGGTGAACAGGTTGGTGCCGGTAAGAATCTAACACCACCGGAAGGTTCAGACCAATTCACTATATATATACATATATATATATATATGTATATATGGGGGCGCGATTCCATGACCTGGTCACGCAATTAGAGAGCTATAGATACGAGATGGCTCTTCATAACTCTGACGCTTCAAGTCGTTAAACGAAAAGAATGAAGATAGCGAAGCAACAGTCTCTCTGCCAGACAGAATCAAGCAACCTTATCCAAATAGACAGGTTGCAATCATTGAACCGCAGTCTTCCTAACATTTAACCTTCCGAAGGATACGCGTACGATGATAGTGCATCAAGTCCAGAACAGCCAAATGGAAACGACAGTCTGAATTTGGGTTGAATAACTTTCACACAAAAAGAGAGACCTAAGTGCTAAAACCGATCGTTACTGAGGAATACGGCCACTCCACTTTTCAATGCCGCAATTAGACTGAAGTGGTAACTCAACGTTAGCCTGGTACGCGGAAAGCAAACGCCTGGACAACTGAACGTGCACTATCAGGTGGTCAACAGCTCAGTTGCCGGCGCTCTGGACGTGAAGTGATCGTCACGTGATCACTCACAACGTGACTAACACCATTATCCACTTGCACTGTTCAGGCCAAACAACAAATGGATGAACGGGATAGACCGCTCTGGCTTAACAGATACAGGTATTCGATGGATCCCTATAATAATCCAGGGGTGTTTCAAAGCTGTATTTAGAAAGACAAAGATATTGTGTAGTCGAGGCATGGAGGAAGACAACCGATGAAGACAAAACAAGACAGGCTAACAACACTACAATTAGAGTCCGTTGGAGCAACAAGCGCCTTGAAACCTAAGTTAGTACTGAAGCTCAATAACTCCGGAAGATGTGTGCAATGGACGTTAAGAAAACTCTGTGACTGCAAGATAGAGTGGATTGGACCATTTCGCTGAATCAATAACAGATAGGACAACACTTACCGTGGTCTGAAATTGTTTTAGGACTTATTAATGGTATTTCATTCTCTCAGTTGTGAGTAAGAGAGAGCGAATGTAAACGCATCTTGTGTATAGGGGATTTACTGGTACATCTTTCGGCGGAAGAAAGTGCACTCCACCAAACGTACTAACGACAGACGCTCGATGATCTTGTAGGTGGCGTGGATAATTTTCAGTTAGTTAGGTTCATTAGGTGAGAGTTAAGATGCCATAACATTCGCTGTTGCGCTACCTATCTTCAAGTTGACAACAGAACGCATTTTTTCGACAATGCAACGCCGCATTGCGCATCACGAAAGTCTGGCTATTTCGGGGAGCCAAATCCCTCATACACCTGTCTATGCTCGGCAGTTGACAGTGGTACACGAAGACAACTCGACCCAATGCACCAATGATTGCCTGAAAGCACTGGGTGTGTGATATATTGACTACCAATAACGGATTCGGGTCTAAGTTGCCAAAATGTTTCCGTCTAGACATGAAATCCGCAAGCGACGTCTGACGTCACGATAATAAACGCCCCATAGTATAGGACATGAAAATCTAACTTCAAGCAAAACGTTTTGCGGAACTAGATGCTTATTCCACTTCATGATGTTCCAATACCATTTTCACATGCCCCATTTACAAAACTCCATACCGCGTTAGGATGACCCAAGGGCTTTACTCGGTATTATTTCACACCTTCGGAGTAGTCAAGTTAACACAACGGAATAGAAAGTGGAAATGGATAAATCACAGTAAAGCCCCAACAGTTTGCGACTGTGTACACCGTAAGCCGTCCTGATCGAGACGAACCACTGGCGGTATACATTACATAACGAAGACGCCAAAGTGAATGGGACATTTTCTACCTGGTCCAAATCTTTCCTATCTATCGATCGAACAATTTCTGATCGTCGTGATCCGTCTGCACTTGATGGCCCGACCAGGCCAGTGTGGGTCCTCACACAGAGCGCAATGGAGTCGTCAACATTCTTTACCCTACTACACTAGCCTGATTCTGTTAGTTTGGACTGTTCCGGAGATGTACCGTAGCACCGAAGGGGCGAAGCAGACAGTCTAGCACTGGCGTCGAGCCACAGGAGCATGGAGCGCGTGGAAGTGTCATTGGGACACCCTAATGGCATACAAGAAGAAAATTTGTTAAAGTTCATAGACATGCGCTGGGCTTAAGAGATAATACTCGATGCTTCACTACTACTACTGCTACTACACTGACGTTGATAGTCTCTAAGAGAACCAGCTAGTCTCAGTCACCCAAAAGCGGTTGTTCTTGATACACCCCGGGATTAGATAATTCATTCTTTTGAATTCCTAGGTCCTGACATGCAGATCGGTTATGACAGATGTTTACCTCTACTGCTACATACCCGGGCGGCGTGGTAAGCCGCCTGCAAATGTATGGACTAAGTTTACGTAGTTATCAATCACGCATGAATAACGCGAGGAACAAATGATTGCAAATGACCTCAAATCTACTGCACAGTAGGCGTGGAAACCTGTTCATACATATCGTTTGCCGATTGGTACAAATGCACAGCAGATATGGAGGTGTGTAACGCGGTATTATTAAATATCCAATGGATGGCTGGGACTTCAGAGGGAAACATGAGCTGCTCACTAAAATACATCAATGGATAAACCTTCCGCTGAACATGTTCAAAAAATGAAAACTGCCAAGTACTAGTCATGATAAATCAAATGTTGTTTTGCCCTTGAGAGGGTCATTCCATATCCAACATGCACGTTGATCCATCGGAGAACTAACTTTCGAACTAATTGTATACCATGGCAATGAAATCGCACGAGAGGCTGACCGGAAGACACGTTCGTACGAATTCGCCTTTTTAACCAATAATTCCGCAACATCAAAGTTGCATCTGACCCAGGGTCTCCAACCTGACGATTTCAAGAAAGCAAGGAAGCGGTCAGCTTAGAACACATGCTTGTGCGCAAGCATCGATTAAAGACCGAATCTACGAGTTCAAATTACTAAACAAGTCGGCTAAGAAGCAAACACTAGCATGACCCTCCCTTTTGACAAGTGAAAATAAGAAATGGTTATAAAACTCCCCTTTTATACAATCAATTTGATAAAAGTTGGAATGCCCTAACAATATGAACAAGTAGAACGTGGTTTTTGTGGAGTATTCAAAAAGTAAACTTCATGAGTGAACGGTGTCTATAGTTAGGTAGATCTACACCTGAGTCAACAATGAACCATCAATGAAGGGTTCTGGAACAATCGAAGGAACAATGACCACAACGTGCGTGGCATAAGTATCAGTTATCGTGGTCAAACCATAGTAAACAGTAAACTTCAAGCTTATCCATATAAACAAACTTTTCTGCCTATAAGGAAAAATGAAAGAAAAAAAACGATAAACACTCGCTGAATAAGACAAAAAATAGAACACCCACCCATTAGCATCCGAAGTCGTTCACTTCCACTTTGATGCGAATTTTGCTAAAATTAAACTTCATGGATAAATCTTCGCAGCGAACCAAATGTCCTAAACTTCCTCGTCGAATGGCCCAGTATGGCCGGCGATACTGTCTTCGACATAGTCGTGCATATCGCTCGGTCCAAAAATGGATATGTATCGCATCCGGAAGTAATTCAGCGTTCTCTGTGCACAGCAAAGAGATGAAATGGAAATCGGACCGGTAGAGCTGGCGAGAGTAGCTGACAGACAGATTTCGAATTTCACACTGCGTGTCACGGAAGGCTGTGTACGCCAGCAGACGAATATAGTCAGCAAAGAAACATCGGCGAGTCTCATCTAGTCCGGTGACAAACGTGGTCGGTCGACTGGTAACACCCAAATAACGTCCGCCAGGACCACCGAAGGTACGCACAAAGTTAGAATAGAAATAGACTGCTTGCAATCCAAGTCCGGTCAAACTGATGCAAGTCCAACATAAGATGGACATGTTCAGAATAAAAGTGGTATGTAGCATGCACACAGCCGGTACGGTCTGTCCGCCATGAACTTCCAGGTTGCAATGAAAAATAGCCATGAACGGTGTTCCTTTGGAGAGACCGACCAGTGTGCAAAGAGCGACTGTTGTCAGTACTTGAAAAGTAGCTATTACTGCATGTTTAGCCAAATAGCGACGCCAATAAAACTCAGTGTTTTGCCAGGCACTCAGATAGGTGTTCAATGACCAATCCGCGTGACAGGCGCGGAAACATGGTAAGTCCAAAAGACCAGGGGCTGAGAAGTCTGCGTCTCCGTAGTTCAGTGGCACTGTCACTGGGGAAGCTTCTAACATCCGATTGCCCAGTAGTTCACGACGGTTTGACGCAGAAGGCGGCATTGGAGCCTGAATGACCGTCGGGGCTGGTGTCTGAGAAAGTAGTGAAGCACCACCAACCGTAGCAGCTGTCGTCCGACCACTATTCCCATCATGTTGACGTTGGTGCGGTACTAATAACGGGCCAGTCTGATAACGAACAGCAGTTGGAGGTAACGTTGGGCCAGTTGGCATGGTGGAACCAGGAGAAAGGAAGGTGGTCGTATGTACACCACCGTCCATGGAAGCTACACTGATTGCTTGCAAATAATTTAATTCCTGTCCAACAGCGCGACGGAAACTGTGCAATTCAGAACGAACCAAACACAGATCCCTTCTGGCTGTCTTATCGATAGCACGTTGGTGTACAAAATGAGGAACCCACATCAGAATGGCAATAATCCACAGAAGGAAGGGATAACATTCGTGCTGGAGCTGAACAGTTGTCAAATCCGACGGTCCAGCTGGGGATTTCCCCTGAAGGACATTCGACGTCAGCTGCAAGCCACAAGCTCTGTCGAAGAAATTACTTGTAACTCTTTCACCCGTGGACAGTTTTCCCTCCAGCGGCACACACCGAGCCAAGCCCATAATGATATGTAGCAAAATAAGTATGATCGCCTGGATGGTTGGAATGATCACTGTCAACCAAACGAGAATACGGTCGATCCAAAACTGCGTTCGAAAGCGACTGTAGGCATTAGCCACTAAACCAGCGCTGGTGTACAAATCAGGATTGGCAAACGTACCACACTCCTTGGCTTCAGGCGACAGGAAGGGCACGCATATTGAGGCCATTTTGCTACTCGGTTTCTGGGGGGAGTCTGAAAGGAGCGGTTTCGCCTCCCCGCTTACCGGGTCACACCATAATGTCCGAGGGAGCTCTGTTGAATCAGTACTTGGTTGTGTTTGATCGCTTAGATTCAGCTGTTGATATGCGTGTCTAGTTGTGTTGCTCGTTCGTTGGGAATGCTGATGGATTGCCGTGTCCAGTGTGCTCAACCGACCCACAGCAAACAAAACCATGTAGTGATGTCGCCGGCACAACCCTGGACAAACGACAGACCAGTCGGTTGGCAGTGCAAACCGGTCAACCAAGCTGTCCAATGACATTCCTTAGTGGCCTGCAACACACGTGAATTTAGTCACGCACTATTCTAATTGGTCAGTGTAAGTGTCCAACCCTGGGAAGGTACGTTAGCTAAACTCTGATTGGACCAAATCACTTGACGGTGTCACTGGCTCAGGTCACTCGCCAAGCCGGCCAGTAGGCCACAGGTTGGTGTTGCGACGCTACGTGAAACGGGTTACGCGAATGCAGGCCTTCATCTATGAGGCACCGGCATTGCGACTACATTCCCACTCAACCGCCCGTCTGGGCATCCCAATTACTGGACGGCAAGTTTTCGCACAAACGCCGGAGTTTTTGTTTTGCTCTGGGTGCTGGAACAAACAAATTACTCGCTGCATGTGTCATTCCGGCGTATTGATTACAGCGCAACGTCCCGAAAAGAGGTTTACGGATGAAATAAGCTGCAATTCCAATATAGGTAGGACGGGCACACTGACAAGAAATTTCAGCCAACAGAAACAGTATGAATTTTATAGCACAAGACTAGTTGTCAATGTCTGAGACATACTTGCACGCAGCTGGTAGCGTTGATTTTTCTCGCCTAATAGTACTAATCACAGGACGACGGTTGAGGTTACCGGTTGGTGCACTTAAACACTACTTAGATCTGACGATGGATTTTTTAAATTCAAGTGTTTGATTTTTTGATCGACTCAAATCAAATGGAATAAAACTTAAAATCGGCTTTCCACTTTTGTTAAAATTGGCGGTGAATGTGCGCCTTTGTTGTGAATCGAGCATACGGACCAGTGTTCCACAAATGACATTAGACACTACTGAATAAAAATGTGCGATTGGTTTGCAGCATCCATTGTGCAAGAAACAGACAGGCACGCAAAGTACCTTGCCCTAGGTCAGATCTGGTGGAATAACCCCCCACCCATGGCGAACAAGTCTATTAGTAATATTTTTTGTTGTTATAAAACCTCTGTAACGATGGTTCAAGGGACCGTTGATAAATACCGGTCGTACATCCTGTCGCCGTTTTTTATTCAAACTTGGATGTGACCTTCATTAGCTTATCTAACTCAACATAATTCCATCGATCTCGGTTTGAAGACCCATAACGGTGAATACTTTGGCAGACGATTAGAATGTTAAAGGTAGACCGCCGAATCGCAACTTCGTCTCGCAAAGCTGGATCGGGCAGTACATGTGTGCAAACGATTCAGTGGTGTTATGAGGGTCCTCAAAGTACCAACGGGTGCGATTTCAATACAGTAATAGTTTGCTAGTAGACTAATTGTAGGACGGGAGACTTTAACTAAGATTGTTTGTCGCCATGGTAACGAATATCTTGAAGGCATTACATTGATGCCTCTATCATTTAAGACATCTTAAGCGGTGTATAAACTCACCAGTTTGAACTCGGCTTCATCCCGTTTAAAAAAACATTCTGACCACTACCCTATGAATAAAATCTTGATCTGTTGGTTTGCACAGCGCAATCTAAGCGTTTCCTTCCTTCGGTCATCAGGGAGAAACAGCTTAAACGTCCACACAAAGCTGCCCTTTGAATTACGTGTGCTTGTGAGTTGATACTACTGATAGTGAATTTTCTTAGTAGTACGCCCCAGAATCCCGGACTAATGGGTTGTCAGTATGAAAGAACTACCCATTTCTACCATTTCTGATTAACATGCTACTTTCCAAGTGCATGGATGTGCTTCATGGTGCGGTTATGCCTTCTGGGTTGAGCAGTCCTGAAAGGTCAGCCGGCTATCTGCTTGTTTCCAGGTTGAGTTATTTTCAGATTGTAGAGTGGATTCAATTTAGAAATTTCAAAAGTTGGCCGATTCGATCTCAACTGACAATCAGAAAAAAAATCCCGCACACAGAGCAATTCAAATTCAAACGGCTAGTCAAATCATGTAGAGGCTTTATTTTTAAAGCATTTCAGGTAGATTTTTACTAGAAGGACTTGTCTGCGGTCTGGCGAACATAATTTTGAGCTGAAGACACTATCTCATCAGCGGTCAAGTTTGTTCCTTCCACCAAATGATAGCTTTCGTCTGATTTCTTTTAATGCTGCTGATGATTGTTACAAATGAAATGAAATTGTAACCTTCAGGATACCTCATTAAACATTTGCTGTGGGTTCTAAATTCGGTTGCCTTGACTTCATCTGCCTGGACATGGGTAACCCGCCAGATATTTTGTTGCTCACTGTGGCTCGTGATAGTAAGCGACCAGTGGTATAAAACTGAGGATACGCTTTTGTATACGGAGAATAGACAGGTATTCAATGCGCTCTGTGAGTATATACCTCGAAATAGTCTATGCCAACAAGCGTACACATACCGCCTAACTTATGGAGTGACTCAGGTGATGCGGGTATCAGTCTAAAACTCAAAACACTAATCGGAATTCTGGCATATTGCCTTCAAACGATTTGTGCACTGAAAGCACTTGAGAAAGCGATATTTGGCAATATAGCCTACAGCAATGAATCAAAAGACAAGTTAGCGACTGTGTCTCAACGGTAACGTTCCACGCTCGACGTCATGGCATACCCAGTTCATACACTCTACTCTAGTGGATCGTGAGAATTTTATGCTGAATTAGTGTAATGTTTCCACTAGATTTGACAGGGGTGGCCTGCGGAAAGGTCGTTCGTTAATCTTATTAAACAGTATCTTATTCAACCTACTAACGCTAATTTTAAATGACTAACGCAGTTAGCGTTAGTCATTTGGATAGATAACCTATTTTCATTGTAAAAACTCAGTTTGACACGTTGCTAAACACAATTCTTTTTTTCCTGTCATCAGTTTACTGTTGTGTGTTTATTTTCTAACATTCTAACGATACTGCGATTGTGGAGTGTGGCGGAAACCTACTCGATTCACCGCTTATCCAAACCCCAACGCATCAGAAGATCTGACAAAGCGACCAATCCAAATATTGCATTAAAGATACATCAGGATTTGAAGAACGGTCTCAGTGTTGTGTTTTCCGGTACTCGCCGGTTTGTTTGTTCCGTATTGCACCAACTGACATATAGTTTATGATTTTGCATGTGTTAATATGATCAGCCATTGACAGACTGTGATCACTGCCCACAAGCGAAAATGGTTGAGCGTTCAGATTTGATAATTCGGCCGTGCCTAACGTGAGGTCGATGGCACAGTGGTGAACACGGTTGCCTCATTATCGGAATGGCCGGATTTCAAATCCCGGCCGTGGCTAGGATGTGCACTACTGACGAGCTCTAATGAGAGCGAAACTCGAGTCTAGTGCTTCTTATCGGAAGAGGCTGGCTGAAAAGTCTATCTGAATGGGAACGTTGTGATCAAATGTGAGTGATGCTCAACTTGAAGATAAACCAAATCCCGACTACTCACTAATAAGACTGTGATTTCCTTAATACTATTGTCCATCCATAAATTCGATTTCTCAACTCATGACTAACACCTACTTACTGCTACCAGTACCAGGTCTTCTCCCTATTAGTTGTATGGGGGGCTTCCATTCAGTTACAATTTCTAGGGCCATTCGATGTCCCTAATTCCGAGTGTATCAAGAGACACATTTTTGAGAAAATTGTGGAGTTCTCGAAATTTTTTATTCTCCCTGCTCCACTCTCATTGGTTCTAAATACTAAAGCCGTTCATTTCTTTATTCGAAAGCAATTAGTATGATAATTTTTCCATTTTCATCCTATTTTGAACATGACAGCCGGGCTTGATTTTGTGTGATAACTTCAGAAGATCGTTCCATGTTTAGGTAGTTTAGCATCAGAAAATTCAAAAGGTGTGTGTACTTGTGGAACAAATCTTTCACATTTCCTTCAAATCACCTGTTCGGTCAACAGTGCATTATTGTCGTAAATACCATGTCTCATTTACACGGTTAGTGTCCAATGAGTTCATGTGCACAGTCACAAAGACAAAAAGAGCTATTCCATAATCAAGTTGCATTTCCTATATAATTATTCGGTTACTACTGCTAGGATGTTGACTTCTATGGCTATGTTAACTTTTCGGAATTTCTGTTCAATTAGTGATTTTCAGGGCATAAAAATCACGTATCTGGTCCGATACCTGAGTCCATTACTATGCCTCGAGAAGTTTTTAATAGCTGCAGAAGTTGGCTGTTTTCCAGTCATCCAGCATTCGTTAAACTATGTCCCTAAATTTTTGCCGATTTAATAGCAGAGCTCAGTACACTGTATACATTCATATGTGGAAAATGGAATGGTCGGACACGTGCTAAGAGCGAGGTGGACAGTTTATTCAGACAACTTGACCTTCGTAGAGGGCGTAACAATGATTCATCTCCTTACCGTATAACGGTTGATTCAAGCAGACACGAACAAGTGGTTGTGTTTCGTGGCCGGAATAGAGAAAAGAAGTAAGAACTAAAATGCATCCCACATTGCTCTGAACTCATGAATGATTTCATTCATCAAGACCTAACGATAACAAGCCATCCACTAAGTTAATAGCTGTCTAATGCAGTGGAATACTAGCTGGCTAATAGAATGGACTAGCCAAGTGTTGGACAAACGCTCACAACCTCGATAGTTTTGACCAACTGTCTGTTGTGGTGGATGCTAATTTTATCATTCCATGCTAGCAAATCTACATACAATGTGGTTTCTGAGTTCTTTGCTCCACTTGCAGAGACTTCGTTCTAACAATTGCTAGGTCAGGGCAGTATATGGAAAGGGCAAGCCATATATTCGTTACTTATAATTCGAGTAACGCACTTTATGTATACTGACAAGTACAATAAGTTTTCTCATAGGGTTTCTTGATACAATGAACTGTAGATTATTTGCCTGATAGACCTTCATGGGGCGGAGTGTCTGCCTCTGCCTGTTACCGTTTACCTGAGCTTGGGTTCAGACTAAAGGGTTGACATCGCCTCAATACACACTTCGTTTTCCACGTCCACACAAGGTTAGGTACTTCAGAACGGGGTTTCATTTCAGTTCAAGCTGACCCGAACCAGGTTTTTGTAAATCAGTTGACATGCTGGAGGTCTGGTAGTATATCAGATACCGGATTGCGGTGCATTTAAACGACAGTCTGTATTGGATGGTATGGCTTTTGATTGGTTCACTTGCAGGCACTTCACCATTAAGGCAAGTAACAGGCCTACACTGTCTCATTCTAAATCCACTGGCATGAGGTGGCTTGAGCTAATAGGAAAGCAGATCTGGAACGATCGATGAAAGTGGACAAACTGAGGGTGAACTGCCCTCAGATACTTCATAGTGTTGAAATAATTTGCTGTAATGGACCACGGTTACAAGTTATTTTTACATGATCGATAGCAGAGTGGCTGACTGTTTTGGCTAGTAACACCGGAGTTACCGGCTTGAAGCTTATTTCAAATGTTCGAATGTGATTAGTCAAAACGGTGAACGAAACCAGTCATAAAAACCCTTATCATCAGTAATATAGGGGCTGATCGTGTAATGGGCCATATTTATCCAGTTACTGTGGAGAAACCAGTTGATGGGAATGAGTATATTGTGCATAAAATACCTACGAAATCACCGGTTTCTGAAAATAGTTTGTTCGATTTCCTAATTGCGTTGTTTTTACCATTAGCAAAAATACAGAGAAGCACAAAATAAAACGTATCATGCGTGTTAATTTATAAGTGGAGCAAAAATGAATAGAATGTAATTACACAATGTTATAGTGAGTGAGAAGGAAATAACCGACCACTTCGAAGAGCAGAAGTCTGAGTCAGAATTCACAAGGCTTAATGGATACCATAGGTTTCGTTCACTTAAACTGAAGTGTGTCCTCGTTGCATACTACTCTTCGGAGGTTTGGATATTCCGCTATCGATATTTCTCAGTTTTGCTGCGGCACTCTTGTTCTATCTCTCTTAATGGTAGGATCTTTGTGATTATTCATTCATTAAAATTATTTTCATGATGATAACCCCTGAATTCTTTTATGGGGCTCGAGTTACATGTCATTGCTACCCAACCGAACCATTTTCCCTGTTTACAAATAAACATTATTTAGATGGGGGCAGCACATTTATGGAGATATTACTCTGTTTTAAAATGACGTTCCCACCGTGCACCCCAGTGGAGAGAGACAGGTGGTCTATCTAGTGCAAGTATTTTTGAAAAGTGAATTGCTTTTCGTGTGTCGATCAGCCATTTGGACCTCCCAAATTGAACTTCTTTTCATCAATGAAAATAATGTTCGAATGATCTATCTGAGTGTCATGATGCTCTGTCGGTTACAAGCGGGCCTTACCCATTCATTCCTCATTGAACGAACTGAACTTGGCGTCGATCACAAGTTCGACCTCGTTCATCAAGTCAAAAAGCACAATACCAAGGTGATAAAGATTTTCTGAATCACATTAATTGCAGATAGCACTAACTGACCTTATAATTATTTCGTATCCATCGATGAACTTTATAAATGTTGCTGATGCACTTTCGTTTTTAGTATGAAACAATCACATCCGGGTTTGCTATTCGTGCTGTTAAGTAGTTATGGGAAAAAGTGACATTTTTCGAGTTAAAAATTTATCAGTCCGTTGCAAAAGAGGGAGCAGCCTTATGATTAACTCGCGTTGTTATAATATATAAATGATCGAGAATGTTTTGATTAGTTCACTATATGACCTACATTCAACAAAATGTTTTTGTACTAGGCAAAAATTGCTGCTGATTCCTTGTTGACTATGCCTGTCACATGGTGTTATGACCGTTAGTTAATGTTCACCTGTGAACAAGTTTGGTTACTACATGTCCTGATTACCGTTTCGTGTTTTTAAAAGGGTGGCAAACTGGCAAACACGACTGGACTTTGCGTGATGATCATATTGATTACTGAACAGAATACGGTAATAGCGTTATGAAAACTGGTTAACAAATTAAACAACAGAGAAGAGTCGGACCCTCTAATTGCTACACAACAGCAGTTCTAAGTCGTCAACTCGGTTAGTTGTAAGACGGAGGCGGTTTATTGTGCACATGAATAGTGTCTGGACGCAGAACTCGCAGTTACGTAGTCACGTGCTACTGGAAGAGGAAACAGTCCCTAATACAATTTTCTCCACCTTCCATTCGGTTCCAAACACTTTTCAAGTGATCAGATGAGCTTTTTGTTAACAAAATGAGTAGAACCAGTATCAAATTGCTCTTGGCGATTTGAAATAATCCACTAATTAACGTGTACTCAACAATTCCAGTGGCACTTATTCAGAGGGTCGGGTTAACTGGACTATCTTGCAGGTTCAAAATACGTCAGAAAAGACGGTCGAAAGGATTGGAATTTATACGGTACTGTGACAACAAAACTGCTCCGTCACCTCGAACGCGAATGAGCTGATTACACCAACTGCCCAACAAAAATGAATTTTAAAACAGAGCAATCAGAAACGATTCAGCAGTCAGGGAGGAAATTAGTTCATCAGAACAGTCGGATTCAGGTGAAGCTGAGAACGTGTCAAACAGTACAAAGAAGTGGAGTTTTAATGGATTAGCAGTGACAAATAAAAAGAGAAGGAAACAGACATTTTGTGCGCAGTTAGTACAAAATTCTTTCTGTTTGCTTACTGCACAGAGGTAAGACAAAGTAAAGCAGAATCAGAATAGGTTCTCTACAAACCAACCAAGCAGACCTCAGCGAATTGAGCATTTCACGTCATACCAAGCGCAAAATTACAATCGTACCGAATGAACTTCAGTAAATCCAACAGCCAGCTGGTTGGGCAACAAACATATCCGAATGCGACGTCCGCGCATTTCTGTTTCGAAAAACAGTCGATAGCCACACTCTTGAGGCAGCCCCACACTGGTTGAGCAATCTGGTCTTGAGAACTCGCTTCTTACCACAAAGTGAATGTGAACTGTTCAGTTTGAGGTGCAAAAGGCATGAGATAGCAGCAATATGAAGAAGGCTGTCAAGTGTTAGAATGATAATACAGTCTTATTCCACTCCTTTGGTGATTGGGAAGGAATCTGGGAGTGTGTCGTCATGCTGGACGATACCTTTCACGTTCTTATGCAAGAATCCAATCAGCTAGAAAGCCCAGGCGTACAGGTGACATTGGCGAGCAACGGGTTTGTCTCCCCTCTACTGAGAGAACCAGGTTTTTTGACACATAAAGGCGGTACGCAACAGAGCCTTTATTCACAGCTGTCTTCTTGTAGATGACAAAGTGGGAATATAAAGTTGCTTATGGTTCGTTTAATCTCAATCACCTAGGTGGATTTTAGGTACACTCGTTTGGCAAGTTATTGCTGTTTACCGCGTTTTACATCTCAATTGGTATGGAGAAAAATTCCAGAGATCTTTCAGTCACTGAGATCTTCCGTGTGCATTTCGATAACGCTACGCATTTCCTGGAGAACTGATTGTTCATCTTATTGATGACAGTCATAGCGGTTTTAGGTGGTTTACCTTCGTTCCTGGGTTGCATCTGGACAGTCGATAACCACGCAGACCTGCTCAGTAGTTGATTGGTCATCCTGTTCTTCCATGACAGCAAGGCTCCTGATATTTTCCAAAATAACTTCAGAGAATCACTTTTCTCGAATATGCACTTTTTGATAATGGTGAGCTCGTCATTCCAGCTGTTGTGTTCGAGTGTAGATGATTGTGTCGGCACCTGATTATAGCAATGTGGTTGGGTGAATGTAAAACCAAGCACTTTTTGATGCCGCTGTGTAATTCAGAAGCATTATCACAGTCAACAGCAAGCTTAATACACTGACAGAGTTTTAGCCAATACTCACTCTTGCACTGCCTTGCAGTGCGTTTGAGCATCATTCCTTCTCTTTCTGAGTGTTGGATTCACCATATCAGAGGAAACGCTCTTGTGACCTCCCAGGACTGTTCGTTCTGTCTAAGAGTTTGGTCCTAACACTGCTACTGTAGCTTCAGACCTATTTGTGTTCACTTTTCCGGTTTACAAATGGTATGCTTTGCAACGTTGCTAACTGCATTGCGGATGTGACTGCAATTTTCTTCGACGTCGGCTTCTGGATCATTATATCAGAGCCGGCTGATGACCTGTGAAATGATCGCGCAGCGGTAAGCATAAGGTTTTAGCAGTATTGGTTTCGTGCGCCCCAGTTTATTGAGTGGCATATTCGTTCTAAGCTACAGGTGAATTTCGCTAGCAACCATGGAATGTTCAATGCCATAAAACTGGTTGTCGCGACCCCGTGCTCAGGTATGACTTTCAAATGAAAACACAGTCCAGTCGGTGCACGTGGCAAAGTATAGTATAGTAGTTTTGGAAAAGGATGTAGCCATTGTGCATGCGGCATGGTGTGAGGAAACTTAAGCGGTTACTGGCAAATTTCAGTAATCTTTCTGACACCAAAGCAGTCAGTGCATACGGATCAGAGGGCGTGAACAAGTATAACTGGAGTGTTGAAATATCCGAGTAGGAGCACGCATCCCTTGCTTGACATTCTGATAGCGATAAAAACGACAGCTTCACAGAACAGGTCCATAGTTTTACTGGAGTGGCAACGTAAACCTTGCAAATGCTTACTGGAACTCGGAATGTTGACAAGAGGAATACGAGAATTCATTCCGTACCGCATACTGGGATTTTCATTGGGATCAACATGGAGTTTCTGATTAAAAAATCGATTCTATATTATCCTATATTTTCTGACTCCCTTCGATTACAGGGAATTACGGTTTCGTGTGGGGTGATTATCGTGAGTTTGAAGGCCCTAGAGGATTTGTTAGAGGTGCTGGAGCACATTGTCTTAACAGCCTAAATTGTTAATTGAATGGTTGATGGTTATATCTGACCTATCCTTTTGCCTGATTCACCTCTTCCCTCTAATTATCCGATTTCTTTTCCGAGTCTCTTAGACCTCCTGAGGCAAACACGTTGTGGCAGATCAGAAATTCACCCGATAGGGGTTGCTGAACCTGACGTGAACCGTTACTGAATCATGGGATACGATGACCCCCTCCACACACACGGTTGGCGGCATCCGATTCGGATTAGCCTGTCACAGTGACCGAAACCAAAGGACGCCTGCGCTTAGCCATCACTGCAACTGGCTTGCGCTGCACCAATTGCAGTTCCACCAACACACCACATATCCAGTGTAAACCCGAAGGAATAAGACCGGAAGGTGTGCCAGTGG
>QNGE01000084.1:318784-398596 GCA_008508345.1 Paragonimus westermani | reverse complement strand
CCAATCTGACAAGGTTGAACCCGCAAGGACCGAAATCCTAGTCAGCACAGCCCTCCGGATCAAAACAGCACGCAAACCTGACCACCACGCCAAGGTAGCAGAAAAGGTCAGGCTCCATACACACACATTATAAATATATACACTGTATTCACCACTGATTAATCAAACTTTGCCCTTTAAGTGAAATAACCTCGTAGTATTCGGTCGAATACCCATAACCTCTATGAGTATTATGTGTTTGTGTTGACCTACACTGGACAAAGAAGAGGCGACCTCCACGGTGGATTGCAGTGTCCACACATCGACCAAGCATTTTTCCCATGGAAGTTGTTAGTAGTTATAATGCTGCTTATGAGGTAAATGGAATGACAGCGTTAATTGGTGACAAAGTTGGAACAGTTTATTATGGATTGTATGAACGGTGCCAATGTTTTAGTTATTATACATACGTCGATCAATGAACTATGTCCTCGGACTGGAGCTTCACGGGCCAAAACGGATGAGAAAAAGTGTCTAAAGTTCCAGTCAATTGAGGAAATCGTTTTGTGCTCCTAAAAAGCAGAACCCACAACATTTGCACAACCAAGAAGAATAGAATGAAGTAAGTTACTGCTTTAGTCTTACAGTCGATGGTTGTGTAAAAATTTCGGGATGAATGGAAAACCGTTCTAGGTCACGGGTTGCAGAAGAACCGTGGACAAAGGTGCGAGCTTATAGAGTCGCAGCTACATCCAAGTGAAGAAGGAACAGTCCTCATGACTGCATGAACTGTAAGTTGGATTAGTCATTTTTGCAGAGTAATCGGTGGAACCCACAATATTCACAATCCTCGTTTTTGTTCGCCATCGTCACTGGACAGTGGGAAGTGACATTTGTGTTCGTAGTGAATTCGTCGTATTATTTTTCAACAGCCCACCAAAAAATACCGAATGTTTGCAAGAGAGAGGCTGTTGCAAGGGCCTATATCTTATGTATCCAGAGGCTTGCATAGTCGGGAGAAAGATTAACAAGCTGTGCATCTATGCCTCTGCGTTAGTCCGAGAATGGAACCTACTGAATGGTTAGTAGATGTGAAAAATACACTTGTATGCAGGGAGAACTGAGCGAGAAGAGAACGACTGACCTGCAACATTGCATCACATTAACGCATCAAACTGATAAGACCGAAAACCATGTGAATAAACAACAAAGAAAAACAAGTATACAAATGCGGAAGAATAACACACAGAAAATACGCACAAGTGGTGATGTGTGGGAATGTGTTGGTGGGGGGATGTTCAAGAGAACTCCAGTTCCAGTTGTCTCGCTCATGTACACCTAGCGTCTCATTCGAGTCAGCAGTGATCACAGAGTTAGTTAACGAGTTTCAGGGCCGACAGCTATTAAACTGGAAGAAGTTCTTTTCACATGGCAGCATATACATTTGAAACTCGATACTGAGAGAACGATCCTACATTCCACACTTCCTGGTTAATGGCTGTTGTTTAATGTCCGCTAATGCGTGACCAATTATGTGTGTAATATAGTAAGTTAAAAGGGAGTTAGACCAACAATGTATATTGTTTTCATATGTATCATCCGACAACCAGTGATTTTTCAACTCATCCGTTTTCGCCTTCATAAATTTGTGTCACGGTGGCATTCTATGTTTAAGTTTCTTCAGTTTCGTTAACTCACTGTATGCTTAAGATTTTGTTCCGTTCCTAGTTCAAAACTGAATTTAGGATTTTCGTGTTAATCCTGACCACTTATAGGTTCCCTATGTTGAACTACTTCGTGCCTTATGTGGTCAGCACTTTTCTTCCGAGCTTAAACCCTATCGGTAGTCTTTGTTTCTGTCTCCGATAGAACAGGGTCTCAGTTTCATACCAGCCTACCATCTGGCTAATCAGTACCGAGCTGATGGACCACAAATCTCTCCATCCACATGCCTCCTGGTCTGAGTTCTTTGTGCTTACTAGATGCATGGTGTGTGGATTGAAGCCTTAGTGGTTCAGCGCAAGTGGTTCAACACAAGCCACCTGTGGTGACATTTACGCGCAGACGTTCTTTGGCTTCGACCGCTCTCACAGGCTAACCCGGGGGCAAATGTTGCCTGTCACATTATGTGCACTAGAATTATGTTTTCTCCCGGATGTCTATGGTTGACTTAGAAGCGATCCAAAGGTATCAACTTTTCGAGTAAGACAACATTCTTAGTTCAGTGACTCACTTCGCAGCCCATCTATGAACACTTTCAAAAAGAACTATGCCGAATCAAACCAGAGGCGACTAGCCTGAATGTTTGTTTATAAATAAGATCATGCAGTGGAGTTGTAAATATTGGAGAACGCTCTTTCTAAAAGATGTGATATCCTTTATGCTTTCTCGGCCAAAGTCGTACAGTTAGACGACCTTATGCTGTATGTTACTATCACTTCCATGTCACCTGCGCATTCAGGGAACTTTACTTTGTGACCACTTTGATAACGATTAGCAAAGTTTTAGGAAGGTTTTATCAGACTTTTCATTCAGTGGCTTTGAAGGGTAAAGCGGTATACAAGGATCACTGAACCTGCGAGGTTAAATCGTTTTGAGAGGTATCTATATCTCAAGTAAATTCCCTGTCCTGGTGCAATTTGCATTATAGGCTGAAACTTGACAAATCGTAGGTTACTGGTGACTAGTAGAGATTTCCTTTAACAGGAGTTGAATATCACTTGAAACTAGTTGCATCTCTCGCATTCCCATAAACTTCCTCATCATCCCTTTAGAAACAGAAGCACCATACTCGAGTTCTGCTTTTGTTAGGAATTGTCGTTAGTGCAGATCCTTGCCACACTAGGGACTAGATTCCTAGCCACGCTTTCGCGAAGCAACCTTGTTGACCAGTGCATCATTGACTTCACACTAAGTACGGATGAGTAGTCATTTTTAAGCGCTCAGCCAACTTCACCTGTGAATAATGCTCAGATTGCCTGATCTCTCCCGAGAGGACACGTTGTGACTATCCTGTTTTGTCCAGTTGATGATTCGACGACTAGAACGTCTCTTCGAACCGAAATCACCGAAATTTTTAACTTGGACCGTATTATGATTGCTGGTTGGTGGCAGAGATTTTCTTGTTATATCATATGTACATCATCCACACGTGTTTGCCGCAATTTCATAGACTTTTCCGCTAGCCCTCCCTTCGAAAACCGTTCGATTTTCGCTCGATCAATTGTGATTGACGTCCAGTTTGCGTATATCAAAGACTAGTAGAATGAAGAGCGGCTGTTTCAAGATGGCCATTTGTGGAGCACCATCATTCACCAGAAACTGGTACGCTAACCTTAGGATTACATTTACACTGAACAGTTCTAAATGTCGGTCTTTTTCAGAGGTGGTTTGTGTTCGCTTGCCTTCAATATGACGTTCCGGTCTTCAATATATCTGTTGTCTTACTGAAGTTCCTGAAAGTTTCAGTTCTCCGTGATACAGTTTGCTTGGTTAACCCGCTCGACAACTGTCAATAGTTTTTCCTTCACTCTAATGGTAACCATAGTGGGGACCCATCAACGAATAACCCATTGATGTACAAGGTTTTCGTTGTGACACTGAGTGTGTGGTACGTGTGCTCCTTAGTCCCCCTCTACCCTGGATGGCAAAGTAGAAGGGTAGTTAGCTGGACAAATTGTCGGGGAAAAGGATTGCGGTTACTGTTCCTTTCATAGGTCACTGGTGGTAAAAACATCACAATGGCTGCAAATAATTTGACCCACTCTCATGAACCGAGAAAAGATCATACAAAAGTTGTAGGCAGTGTACAGTATAGCACTCATATCATTGCACTGTTTGAAGATTACAGTAATCACGCTTCAAAATGAGTACTTTCCATGTTCTTCTTGAGGGAAGTGAGTATTTGCCAATATGTGGAACAGAGTTACTATGGCAACACGATGGCGCACCATATGGTAGCTCAACAGAATAGTGTGACGTATTATTCGTTGCACAAATCCAGGCAGGGGTGATTTGCTGACACCCAAGTGAGTGTGACCCAAGATTGAACGAAGGATATCGAAAATCAGACGCATTAGACAAAGTCGCACCAATCGAACTGATCGTCTGTACAACAGAATCAGGTAACAACATAACTCTTTATCATGTTCCAGTTAAAACTAGTGAATACTTGCTACCGATTTGTACCGGCAAAGACCGGCTCGGCCTCAGTTCAGCTGCCAAACCATAAAGTGGTGACTGCTATAAACCGTTGTGAGAATGAGTTGTTGGTAAGTCACGACAACTAGCTTACTTACTGCTCGGTAACAGAGTGAGTGGGTTGTTCAGGCGATACTTTGAACCTTTTCTGAATGATACCTCATCTCTGTTGTCTCTGGGTGAGTAGTCAACTCAGGTCAATGAAAAATTTTGAGCACTGCGAGGGGTCAGTTTTCTTTCGACAATTAACTCAATGAGGTCGAGACAAAAAACAGTCATAAGAATAGTGAGCAACGTCATAACAAAGCGCATCTAACACATGAAGAACGGGCATTAATGGCTTCAGTTGAAATGACCTATTGATTCAGCTTACAATTTGATTCCTGAATAAAGATGCGGAGCTTATGTAACATCATAGCTAGGTGAACAGTACGACAAGAAACATAAGGTTTAGTGTGTGTGTGTGTGTGTGAGTTTACACAAATGCTTGTATCATGTTTTATTCAACAGTGTAGAACCACACTTGAAGAGATCCGATTGAAGATGAGCTGTGTTAGACAGAATCTAACTGGAAAAGATTTGCAGACTGTAAAGCCATCAGCTAACTGTGTACGTGGGGCATCATGATGATAAAATTGATGCTTTAGGGGTCTAATGAAATTTATTGTCTCTCAAGAACAAGCCAATGAAAATAACCATTATTCGGTACATCCAGTAGAGTGGTACACATACAGTGGCAGTTCGAATGCTTAGATGATGTAGAATGTAGATAGACTTTAAACGTTAAATATAATGAACTGGCTTTTGGACTTTAATGAAACCAATATTGACCTGAACTGTTTATCATGTTGTTGCTGAATATAACCTCTGGTTAATGCTCGAAAAGCAGTCCAGTTAGATGTTCACCATTTACATGAAAGAAGGGACAATTATCAGAAAGTTCCTTATATACTTCACCATCAAATGTCATCGCAAATATGATATGGTTAACACAGTTAACGAATTTAATTCAGCTCATTTCCCAACACTTTCTCCGTTCATCTGTATGGCACCCAGACCGTACAGGTTGTCTGACAGAGCTCGTTCCATAGGAAAGAGGATTAAAACCCAGCATGTTACACAGCCAAATCAAAGACAAAAACCAGGGTTCGCTGTTTTATTGGTTTACTTCCATATATTTGGTCTCAACTGCATCCAAGGATAATTTTCTACTCATCAACCAGGGGCGAATTTTTAAAATCATGATTTGGTCAGATCTTCATGATTCTTTGTTATTTCATTATTCCGCTTCGGTTTCCGATTTCTCAGACTGAGATCTGTAGCATCCAAAGCGGACACGCAAACAAACCAAAACGAATCATTCGCGCGGAAGCCACATTCACAAAACACTGTTTGGTTTAGGCGGTTAAATCATACCGTGTTTACGAGACAAACTGGTTTGGTGAGCCGTACGAGTATAGGTAGAATGTCAATGCTGAATGGTTGAAGGTGGGCAGGGTTCTGAAGAACTGGAGCTATTGGAGATAGGGTAAATATTCGTTACCTGCAGAAAACGAGAGACCAAGAATAACGTTAAACATGGAAGACAGTAGGCCGTTGAAAACTACGAAAATCAATCCTTTTGTATGTAAGAGCACAGTACACGAATGTTGTCAGTCTCTGATCCTGAGAGGAACACGGCAAAAGTGACCGAACTGCAATGTTTGGATGAGACACATTTATGAAAAATCTCGGCTTAGGCTGAATTCGATCTACGGACAGAAACAGCGTGTCTAAACACAGCAGGCACCGTACTAGCTGAGCTACGGAACCACGTCGGAAGCCTGGAAATTTCACATTCAGACTCAGTTACTGGTGCATTCCATTGTGTCATACGAAATTCGCCCAAATGTCCAGCTTACTATCTGCCAAAACAAGATTCCCCAACAGTTCACGCTGGAATCCACCAACACCACCGTTGAGCACCGATATTGGTTTAAGCTGGTAACTGAGTCCAAATGTGAAATTTCTGATCTTCCGATGTGTTTTCGTAGTTTAGCTGGTAGAACGATTACTGTATCGGGACATGCTATTACTTTTCTTGGTTCGAATCCAGACAGAGCCCAGATTTTTCGCAGTTGGACCTCATCTGAATTGTAGTGGTCTGAAATGCGGGCGTCTTGTATTTGTATCTCTATTAGGAATTGACGACAAATGTTCAATAATTGAGTGATGACGTGATGTTGCTTATGGCACAGTGAGCAGCAAGTCAGACAGCACAATCATGAACTTTAAGGATATCAACGTGTCTCGGTAACAGATTTGGCTTGTACCAGGGAAGTTCATTCTATGTCGTCTCGAAGTCAAGTCCTAAACGGAGTTGGGTAACGGAGACCAGGTGATTCATTCTGATTTTGTGGAAGCCCTGAAAATAATTAGCTAACTGTACGTTCTGAACAGCAAGGCAACTTCTTCCCCCAACACGTTTGAACAGAGAAGTCAGAAACAATGTTTGCACGATGCATCTCTCGAACACATTTCACTGCATCTCATCAGGTACATACTACAATCTGTGAGTTCACATAGCAAAGTTCAATAGGCATTGTAAAGCTAAACAAAATCAACAAGCACACAAACACATCCATGCGCATCAGTTACCAAAGCAATTTGGTACCAATTAACAAGTCTATGCACACAGAGATGGCTTCCATTTGCTAACTGCTATCGTGTTCGCGGAACAGATAAGCCTTTGATTTTTTGTTGCGTAACGATTTCGAAAGTCCTTCTCCAGGTGCAACTAGGATCAAAATGTCAGCAGGTGTCGAGCGATCGATGACGCCGGTTCCTTGTGGCTTGTCACATTGACTTGAGTCCGGAATTGTGGTATCCATGGTCGTTTTGCGAACCAAAGCTGGAATGCGGTCGTTGACCCAATTAGGTAATTGCCACTCCGTTCTGCTTACGTAAATGGCCCGGTAAACACGAGAATTCATAGATTCTGTAAGATGTGGCACTAAGCGGTCGCGGTGTTTTCAGAGGTGGTGTTAGGACTGGGGTGGTGGTGAACAGCATGACCACTTGGGCTGTACGGAAAGTGTACCCCATAGCCGCCGTGAGACGGGTTTTCAACAATTGATGTAATCCAGCCGTCACCAATGGGGCAATAGTGTTAAAAATATAGTTGTGAAACATGGGCTGCATTAATTTAAATTGCAAACATTCTGTTCGATGAGGTCAACTGACTAAACACATCACTTTAATGGTGAGGGTCCGAAAGTTGTGGTTTGTAAATTTCATGGCCGAATGCCCACAAAGTACCAACAGACGTTACATTTTCGGTTTGGTCATTAAACTGAGGAACTTATTGCTGTGTGGGTTCTGTGGATGACATTAAATTGTCTCAAAACCTTGATTGCAAGATCATCGAGTGAAGTATTTTATAATGGTTGAATATCGCTTGACTGCTCTTGAGATGACCGGTCAAAATGAATATAACTCGCAGTTGGTTGTAACGCGACTGGGATGCCACTAGAATACTGGCCAGAATGTTCGCGTAACAACCTGAGTTTAGTGACCTTGCCGGACAGCTTTTAGTTTATCAACAAAGACTGCCGCTTACTCCCTAATTTGGCTGACCCAGTAAATTCAACCTAAAGTCAACAGTGGTGACACTTGTGTTTCTGCCAACATAGCATAACATACGAAAGCATTCAGTAATATCTGATACTTGAAGAAAGCATGCAAGAAGCTAAGGTGAACACAATACTGAATTGTCAATTTAAGAGTACATTTGTCAGTAGTATAGAACTGAAACCAACCGTTCAAGTGCATTGTAGTAGGAGTGCTGCGGAAATCTATTGTTTTGATGATTGAAATGTTTGCAGGGGTTAATGAAATCGGTCCATTGGGTTATTGGACGAATTGAAACGTTTTGAAACTCTGTGCCCATGTGAGATTGGCAAAGTAGACCAGGCAAGTATTCTATGTTGTTGGAAGCGTGACTTGTCACCACACTAGAGTGGCTAAATGCACATCCGTAAATATCTCAGGTTGTTCCAGAAATGGGATTTTGGTCTGGTAGACGCTATCGTTAAGCGGTAACATCATAGAACTGGAAGACCGCCTAGCAGGATGACCTACATGTAGAATGTGATTAACGAGTGTTTTCTCAGATAAACGGGAGACCACGCAGTGAACTGGTTGTTGCAAGTGGTAACTCTAGCAAGTTATATGTGGAAAGAAAGGTTCACATGGTGACAGGCATGAGCAAGCGGACGCGCATAATTCATCAACCAAAAGCTAGGCTAATTTCTTTAGCAAAAAATTCTATCTATTGTTTACCCACAGTTGACGTTAAATTCTTCACATATATATATATATATATATATAATACATGTACAATGCAAACACGTAAAATACACACGTGCAAAACACACATGTTATGAAGAGTTGGTCACAGTGTTTGTGGACGCACATCGTCTTCCGGACTGCAGGACGCACAGATAACGTATTTTGGAACGAGGTTTACAAGCACTCGTACCATCACGGACATACCCTCACAGTACAAGCAATCGATTTGTCAGCAGACTTATGGGCATAACATTTATAGCCTATATTAAATCGTGCACACTAACAACACAAGGATTACGCAGTCCACCTATTGAGGTGACATCAATGGGATAATCAGGTCCGTCTGATTATCTTATATGGATTAGGGCAATTATCGAGTGCAATCTTGCAACCGAAACCTGTTCCTCATGCTACTTCGATGTAGGCCATGAGGTACAGCGATACAGTCGTAACCATTTGTATCATAGGTACGACGCGTACTACACCCTTCACTTAGTCTACAAGGCACTGGTTACAAGGGAGTAGTCACTGATTGCTGGTATGGTAGTTCGATTACGCAGTCTAGCCTGTGTGCACACAAAGGTGTGCCACAGTGCATGATTTCGCCAGATGTCCCATTCTCACACGACTGTGAACAACAAAACAGCGGGATGACTAAGCACTCATGAGCCGAACGGCTTTCAGGACACCAGCTAATCTCTGTTATAATCAACCGGGAGAAACCCATTTCTCAGGCATTTTGGGATAGATAAAACTCATGTTAATCCGAAATGACGTAAAAAGCAATGTTTCTAAGTTATTTGTCAGATTATTGTGGTAACATTGCAAATCCGTTTTGAGGATTATACCAAATCGACCTATCAGGGTAGCAGACAGACCACATTATCAACCAGTCAGTGGTGATAATTATGTAATATACATTTATCTCCAGGATGAAAATAAACAGCAGGCAACCGTATAGAAGACGGTGAACATTGTTGCAAGTAAATAAATCGATGGTGTAAAAAAGAAAATGTTGACTTCGAGAAGTAGGGGAATTCGTTGACGTCGATGGTAAGGTTCAGAACGAGGTGTGCTGATAGGTTGAGAGACAGAAAGGAGATATTTGATCAAAAATTACTGAATCTAGATTTTCCGAGGAACAGTGTATGCTGACAGGTTCGTAAATTTTAGTAAAATGTGAAGGGATGCTAACACAAGTAAATATGTAACAAACTACTGACGTTTAGTCATTTCAACATAGCACATTTAGACACACTGAAGCAGACTTGTGATTTGTGGACATATTTGGTGAGCTATAAAAGTGATGTAGAAGGCGAACCAAGATCACTTCGGTAGGGAATGCCTGTTCGCCTATGTGTCACACGACCAAAGTTTTGTGACAACTTAACAGGCAAGTACAGTGTCATTTAATACGGACTAATCAACAAACTGGTTGTGTACATCCAGTAGCTCGCGAAACTAATAATCTACTTTCAGCAAAAATGATGCTGTGTGCGGTTATCCACGTTTAGTAAGGATAGGCTTGTTGAATAAATGACAGTCCAGTCGACTCTGCGAGTATTCATCGAAGGTCTGGAGGCGGAGTTTCCAAACCGGATAGACTGACCAGCGTTTCCAAAAGCTTTAAAAACTCAAGAAAGGTGAAGTGAGTGGACTATTCTTTGTCCTCAGGTTTACACCAAATGGTTACTCAGTAAAGAACCCAACTTGTCAGATGAACATCTACTATCGGGTCACTTGATATCGTGGAAACCACCGAAAGCAAAGCTAATGGTGGGCAGTATACTGAATTCTCGTTGAACTCACCTGTGAAGATAGGTAAGGTTGTCGACTACTTCCAAGTGTTTGGCTGATGAACACTTGGAAGTAGATGTGTACAAACCTGTGTCAGTGGTTTCGAAAATTCAATAATGCAGTCTTTAAGACAGCCAGGAAGTCTAGTCCAAAAATGTATGACTTATTTACCGAATGTTTCTCCACATTCATTTTCCCTTATGACCGAAATCAGAACCTATTCAATCGGACTTTCCAAAATTTTCTTAGAAGCCGTCCCTGATTTGTTGTCGAGCACACCCGTGTACTGTTTAGCGACGGTGCTGACGGTTTCCGCGTCTGTTTCAATAATTCCAACGGAATTGCGAATCTGTGAATTGTCAATGTTGTCCCTGGTGAATGTTGTCAGTTTACTGTGAAGCAGATTTAAGTTCACCCTTAGCTCTTAGGACAGATCGTTTTACATCGGTGCTGACATCTTTTTCTAGTAGCCAACTTGATATTGTCGCATTTGATATGATATTCGAGTACAAGTTTACTGAGTTTTAGTAGATGCCAACTTCAGGCCGAGAGATCTGAGGTAGTCAGACATTTGGTATTGTCTCTTAGGCGTCACACCTTGTCATTGGATTGACAAAGCTTCAGGTAAACAAACATTAGTGGCGTCTGCCATTACACTGATGATTGTTCTGCCAGTGAAGGTGTGGAATGAGTGTGTTGATGCAGCAATGTCACGCGGTGATGTTGAAATGTCTTTATCAACCCAAACTTCGTTATACGGTAAGTTTCAGACCCACTATTTGGGGACTGCGTCGTCTGGTTTCAAATGAATGAATCCTACGGTTTTGTGATCATTATGCTCAAACGGAGCCGTGGTTCTGAGTTTGCCGATGATATCACTCTCATGAGGACAAGGTAGTTCTGAACCTACTCATTACAAAGTACAATGTGGATGGTGTTGAAACAGTCCAGTTTCTGTTTTTGTTTCAAGTAATTCTCAAGCGGCGGTTTTGTAACAAGTATCAGAAAGTTTGCAAAACCTAGTTTTGGATGATTAAAGTGTGAGGTTATTAGGACGTAAGTAACCTAAAGATAACCCCTTGCACGGTGCATTGTCTAAGTTTCTGCCAGTTACACTGCACACACTGCAATATTTACACGCCACAGCAATCACATCAATCACACAATACACCACCACTGGCTATTGAACCCTGAGGAGGCGTTAGCTACTCGCTAGGTTGATAAAAGAAGACAGAAAATACTGGTCACTAATGCTGACGGTCTTCTCATGAGAGTTCGGAGAAACGCCTACAATACCGCTTTTGCTGATTGTTCTCGATACCTTGTTTCTTGATACCAAGGAAGAGTAGTTAATCTTCAATTATCCACGTCTTCGACAAAATCTCCGTGAGTTCGGAGTTCGTTCATATAACGGGGGGTGAACACATCAGGTTCAAAGCAGTACCAGGAAGCAGTCTCACCATCTGCAATTTAGGTGGCAGATGAGTCTGCATGTGGCGACTCTGACTTTGGAAATTTGAGCTAATATGCGAAAGTGTTTTCCACTGCACTGGGAGTGGCAGTGAGTGAGTCTTTACATAGCTAAACTTATTTATAATTTACATGCAGGCCACGATAATCATTCACACGTAGAAATGGGTTGAATTTTGCAATTGTATATAGTCGTGTCAGCTTGGGCCTGGTAGATTCAACCACCAAAAGAAAACCGAGTGTGGACGGTTGGTCAGATTGCACGCGTTTGCTACACAGTCTCCTCTGTCAAGACAGTGACTCACAATAGACTAAGTGCATCTATCTATCAAAGAAGTCATTGAGTGATGTTACGAACTTATACCGGACTAGATAGAATGTTGCTTGGACGGCGATATCAAAGCATTCTGAAGCTGGAATGTTGTGAAGTATAATGTTACCGTGTGTGAGAATGTCATTTTCTTGAGATTCAAAAAACTCCCCGGGGGGAATTTCTTCGACTTGACTTAAACTGCTCTGAATGAAATAGTGGTTTGAGTTGCAGCCTGGCAGCTGGTTCGATCCCACATTCACACTTTCTGTGTCTGATGGGTCCAAACAAGGACAAAACTGGTCATGGAGTGTCGGTTTGAGGATTAGCAGGAAGAAACATCACAAATGAGTAGTAACTTCTTCTCCGTTAACTTGTTGAACTCCGGCAATTTCTTTAAATGCACAAATATATGATGACTAACCTCCATAGGACTGGGTAGATGTGTCTGTTCATGGCAGAAGATTCTTTGTAGCCTTCGAAGTAGCTGTACAAAGACATTGGTGTAGCTTAAATGTCAAAAGTATTGCAAGAGTTCCTAACTGTTATGGTTTTCTCAGGCGGTCAATATTACTGAGATTCCCTTAAGTAAACTGACTACTACTAACAGACAAAAAGCCGTCAGCTAGTAGTATGGAGTTATCTTTAGTGTGATGGTAACAACACAAATGTCGCTTAACTTACAAGGTCTGCCATAGTAAGCAGATCACTGCCTCTTTCTCTTTTCTCAGTTAGATCATTAAATCTATCATGGGTTCAGGGTTGTCTTAACTTGAGGACAGCTAGACTGTGAGGATCCATCCGGTTGGCTGAGCTCTCTATAATTCATGATGGTTGATACGGTAGGGTTAACAATGTAAGATGTAGGAGAGATGAGGCTGTCGCGGGCCATGCGGTTTGAACGTTGTGACCACTTGGTCGATCGTAGGCAGCACTGAGTTCGCCACAGTCGTACCACAAGCAGTCATGGACCAAGCACATAGAAAACACTTAGATGTAGGCGGTAAACGGTTACCCTCAGGCCTCGGCCTTGGCCTGATGCACCACCGACTAGGCGACGGGATACAACACATTTCGGAAGATCAACTGACCAGTCGGAAGACGTTCTGAACGGTTCAACAACCAAACTGATCAGCTTCTGAACCCACAGTAACACGTCTCGAAGTCAGAGTCCATAGTGGATGTGTAAATATAAAGTGAGCAACCGTACATAATGAGAAAACCAGACAGTAATGAGAATATCCATAAGAATATTAATCACTAGCGGAAGGAAGCGAACAAGACTAAATGTGGTCAATTAATATGAGAAGAATAAAACACGTTGATTTTACAACATAGCAAGTGTGCTCGAGTGGTGAATGACAGCTACATGCGCGAATGCACTTGTTGGCACAATGTGTTCGTCTGCCTATCAACCATGTGTGTGAAATGGCTTTTCCACCGAATTGTGTCATAAAGGCTGAATAATTCTAACAATATCATTTATACCTACAAATGACAAATATAAGCAAAGATGACCCTCGCTATGCAAGTTGTATTTGAACCTGGTTATCCAAAGGCACTTGTGCATTTCATGGTCAGTTACCCAGCGGGTTTTCATTCACGACTCTGTACATAAAACCTATAGGGTCAGTTCAGACATTCCACTGAGTGACAAACGATCAGGCTAATGACATAGTGTCACTGTATTACTGGGTATTGTAAGGCAAGTCGTGAATTTTGAGTGACGATAACTCTTGAATTTCCTGATTTTTCCTCTTCTGTCTTGTGAGGCTGTACAAAAGTGTTCACATCATTCCACACAGAAATGACGCGCAATACGAAAATACCAGTTTCCCAGTGTTCTGCCAAAATTCTAAACTTGACCACTCTCCTACGGTCCAGTATGCACGCGTTAGTATGAGAACTGTCATTAAATATTAACCCCTAAGACAGTCAGAATAGTCTGTTAACTACCACGCACGAAGAGGAATTGGAATTCATGGCTTTCAGATTTTCAGTGGATATTTTATTGTCTGTGACCCACCAAAATTAACTATCAATAAATTTACCGATTTTTCACGTAATCCTACCTACTGAATAAAGGTCGATAATCAACGAATGCAAAAACTTGAAAAAAGAAAATGTTTACAGTTTCCGCGCGGGTTTCGAACGTAATACGTACCAACATATACCAACATTTTTCAGTATATTGGAAACTTATATTTCTTAGACTGTACCCATTTCGTGATTTCACTCAGTACATACAGCACCTAATCGTGAACGAACTGCATATGGTGGTTAAGTAACGAGAAACAAAGTATTTACCCTATTGTAGAAATCATGCACTAGAATTCATGCAAGTAACCGTAAAAAAATGGAGTAACTAAAACACTGAAATAGTTTATGTTATTGTACACATACTCAGCAAAAAGATTTTCACATTTTAGGAACTGAGTGCTAACAGCATTCACTGTACATTTGCTCTCACGAATGCGACCCTTTTATTTCAGCTGCTGAGTTCATATTTCTGCTGTGGAAGTAAACTATCATTTTCTTTATTCATGTATGTAATCATGCAATGAAGACTATCCTCTCGTAGAGATAGTTATTAATTTGAATTATAAATTTCCTGTTTTCAGTTATATTCCCAGGGTGTAGCAGCAACAAATCCGATCATTTGGTACATGTATGTCCGGCATACTCTCCCATGTGACCATTGCTACATGTCTGGTGACATATCGGACCTAGTGAAACTGCGTCAACTCTATTCTTACCATTGTGTATTTTCTTTTCTCAGAGCTATGATCTGTCCTATGCATTAGTTTGGGTGATAAAGTGACTAGAAAAGATCTACTACTAAGTAGTGAGGTATTTTGACCCATATAAACTGAATATTACTTACATTTGGAAGCAGCATTCATCACTTCAACGATTTCGTTATTCTGTTTCGAAAGTAAGCATTAGACTTTAGTTCTGCAGTAATCAGACCTCATCAGCGTGGCATATCCTTGTAACATCTTGGAACCGAACTCCGGTACTGTTTTCTTGAGGCGGCCATGCTGACTATTGTATGGTCGACCTCGTGCCATAATCGACCGATTTATGTACTACCTGAGCGCTCAATGACTTCCGTTTGTGACTACCGATGAGATTGCTCGATCGCCTCAACAAAAGGCTTACTTGCTGCCTGTCTGTCTTTAATCGAGAACTCCGCCACTACGGCTTGTCAAACAAGTCGAAATTTCACATTTACTTAAATTTGCTGAGCAGTTTTAGTACAGTGCAACCCGGTTGACATGACCACGTTCATTTGGGATTGTTTAGGCCAAGTTAACCGACTTCTTGCAGTGTACCATGAAGAGATAATTGTACTCAGTACACACTAATGTCAATCAAGTAAGACGACATTCGTTTCAAAAATGATATGAATACAATAAAGTAAGGTTCATCAAGCCAGGCTTTGAAAATTTCTTTTACCTAAAAAAGGGTCATGCGTCCGTTTGACTTTTCAGAGCTATTGCCTACATTCGTAATGTCAGTTGTTATCTCGTATAGCTTACAACAGTACACACATTCCGTGATACACACTGGGGTGGTTGGTGGCATCTGGTTTGGATTAGCCTGTCACAATGACTGAAGCCAAAGGACGCCTGCGCATGACTATCACCACAAGTGGCTTGCGCTGTACCGCTCGCGGTCCCACTCACAGCCCGTATGTTCAGCGTGAACTTGAGTGAATAAGAGTGAATAAGATGTGTGAGTGAGGCCCCTTTGCCCACCTGGCCGATTCTGCGTAGCCGGTCGATAGGATGGCTCGAAATTGAAATCCCCTATCTCTCTAGAAAGAAACAGAGAGACAGACCCCAACGGTGAGATCTAGAGTGAGGAGAAAATTGTTGAAAATATAGTTTAAGTAGTGGCCCAGTATACGAGTACACGTTAGTGCACTCCACAGGGGATATGAAAAAAAACCAAAGTGCAGGGTTTGATGGGAAGAAAACACACATTGCATTTACCATACAGTACGCCAACAATGCTGAAGAAAAGGAAAGGTAGAAAGCCACAGACATTCAGGTTTCTGAAAAGGGGAGTGAATGAGTTGCCAATCGACGATAGTCGTTGGCTGACGTGAACAATAAAAATAATGGATATAACGAGTATAAATCACTTGAATCTAACGTACTCCTTGTCTACTCGCCGACGATGTAATACAGGTAGTTTAGTGACTTATTTGAAGCGGTCAGTGCATTGGCGGCTTCACACATCGCAATGCCATGTAGACATATCACCGCGACCTATCGCACCGATAGATTCCTTGAGTGCTGCGCGCTTCCGTTCACAGTCGCGCATTATCTGCTCACTGAACTTGCGGATGCCCCTCCGAATCCTGTTTCTCCAGACAGTCCGGTTAAACTCTAAATATTCTCCAAGTCTAACATCGATGTTACAATGCGTAAAACTTACCTGGATAACATCATGCTAGCTCAGCTTTCAACTACCAGGATTTCGATTACCTGACTTCACCTGACCATAGAGCAGCTGCTTTGGAATACAGTCAACATTCATGCGACAGATGTGACCTTGCCAGCGAAACCCACTGAGCATCAGCACGGCTTCCGTCCCGTCCATTTCCGCTTGCCGAAGCACTGTGCTGTTCAAAACCCTACCCAACCACCGAATATCCAGGATGAGTCTCAGACACTGCAAATGGGAACGGCTCAGGTAGCGCACGTTCCGCTGATACAATTTCCAAGTTCCACTGCGGTAGGGTAGTACAGGCAGCACCGATGCGCTGTAGACACAGAGCTTCGCGGCGATCTTTAGACTTTGTTTCTTCTAGACACTTCTTTCAAGACGTTCGAAAGCAACACCAGCATTTACCACGCTACCTCGTAACTCACGGTTCGCAGACAGATCTGTGGACAGGTTGCAACTCAAGTAGCAGAAGTCTGCACAGCTGTCGACAACTTCTCCACTGATGTGGATTTCAGGCGCAGATGCAGCAGCAGCACCCCCGCCCAGAGAAGAGTTAGTAAATGACTCGAAAAGCAACGAAAATTAACGACTGTTTCTGTTACATTGTTTACAGATCGTTCCTATTCTTCAACGAATAGTTCAGGCTTTCCGTACCGCCTTTTGCAGCTGCAACCTCCAACACTCCAATTTTTCAACTTACTGACGCAAGGTGTTTGCAGTAATATAGGCATTTTTATCAAAGAATTTTGAAAATAGGTCGTTGATCTTCATTATGGAACGGACCATCTCTACCCTGTGAGACAAAATATACCGTAGAGAAGTTGTCTGTGGTTGGATCCTTGACTCTTACCCGAACAATACCAGTGATCTGTATTGCTCCAAGGATAGCGGTCTGTGTGGATATATCAAAAATTAGCGCTTATAACGTTGATATCTAAGACATCCACTATACGTTCACATATCTGAGTATGACAGAAATTCTTCAGGTTCAGAATAATTCTAGCTTCATTACTGAGGTTATGATTTTTAGCAGGTTTTATCGTAAAAAATTATGATCCACTGACGTTGGGATCAGAACCAGTATCTTTGTCAGTTTGCCCAGCCCAGCAACTTTCTACTGGTATCACAGGAATTACTTTATGAACATTTCCATAGGGAACTCTGGAAAGTGCAGATGGCTAGCCATGGAAACTGCGCTAATCGAATATCCGGCCAAATAAAGCGGAGTTTTGTCTTGCAATTTACAGCTTTCGGTTGCCACTAGGAGATCATGGCCGGTGGCCACGTCCCTCAAATTTCATCCTACCCTGTGACTGATTTAAGATGTATATGACTAGATCAAAATAATTCGTGTTGCTTAAGTGTTATTCTGTTTTTGGAAGTACAGTTCAACACTGGAAAATACCGGACCTCCGTAAATTCTGTTCTGTTGTTCACTCCTTGGCGATCGGTCTACCCATTGGTTTTAGCCCCGTATTAGAATCAGATAAACCCACTTCCGTGTTGCTGCTACTCCCCAATTTAGTTTCTTTGAGTTCCGTACTTTTTTGGTAGTCTGACGAATTCAAGGCAAGGGATAATATCTTGTGCATATCGTATAGTTAGCAAAAGATTTTGTGGTCAACGTCCCTCAAATTTACGGTAACTTGTGTTCACCGCTTTAAACTAGTTTGGAGCACATAGAACACTGAACGACAATAAGATGTCGTATCAAATTGTTTGTCTCCTCTCTACTGATTATACCACATTTCCAGGTCTGCACAGCATGCGTATTATAGTCTTGTTTGACTAAGCACATGCACGGATCGGTGATGCACTTTGAAATAATTCTTTTTGAAAAGCTACCGTTTCTAATGCGCTTAGTGTGCGTTGCTATAATAAACCTTGTTTTACAATAGAGTGACTTTAAGATAAGTTTAAGCAGTAAGGCGTCGACTATTCCCCGGCAATTCTGTTGCACAGTGTAGTGTTGATGAGCGGCATGTCGTCTGTCTGAAAAGTTTCCGTGTGCACTTCGGTTACTCCTTTCTCAACGCTTCGGATGTCTGAATGGTAGGAACGAGAATTCTGTTCGTCCGTCAGTGGCCGATTCCGCTGTGAAAATCGATGAGTTCGGATTTAATCCGTTCGCCTAACTCTGTTTGAGGGGAGTGGTGAAGAAGGCTGAGTGAGGGCAGAGTCGGTTAGAGAGAATAGGTAATCAATTTATCGCTAACGTTCCAGCCCCTAAAACCTCGAATGAGTCAGCCTCTGAAGAGGGCGGCCAACGCCCTGTGCATAGTGTGTGTGTGTGTGTTACAGTGTGGTTGTGATGACGATACGTAATTCCAACGAATTCAATCACGTTGAAAAAATTGGTTACGTGGTGAACAGGTGTTAAGGGACAGATCTTGTGCAACGCACATTAGCGATGTTAACAGAGTTGTTATAGCCTCAGGGTTGAGGTCAACTTCTAACCGGCTGTTCACGCGAGTGGAATAAGATAGACCGAGCAAGCTGGGCAGGAAGTTCTCTTGAGTAGAAAAATACCGGATAAACCAAAGCATCTCTTTATCACTGATTGTCTGAAATAGTGAAATGTGGAACCAATAGCTAGCAATATTTGACTTGTCGGACTCTGCTTTTCAGGTTGAATCAAGAAGTGTGTAGTAGTGTCCTTAAAAGTTCTTAATTGTTTTTCTCACAAGTAAACATGACGGTGCTTTCACTGATAAATATTACTCTATAAGTTGACACCATAAACAGGAAACTGAAGCAAGAACATAAATTGAAAGCGGGTAAAGAGTGGTCAAACAACTAGAAACCCTACTGATAATCTCCAGGTTGTTAGAACAGGAAAGAATGGGCAATTTTTAAGTCTCATTTTTATATGACTACCATTATCCAAATCTGCCACTCACGTTCGAGCTGATATTCTACTGTCCTGAATTGATAAACTCGCCATTGGCTTGTCTTTCTAACATGAAACGTACTCTCATGACAACACACAAATCTCAACACTTTTCGGTCAAGTCAGACTGAGATATGTTTTATGCATTCACCTGAGGGTACTCGGCGTAAAAATACCTTAAATCCTCAAGCAATATTAGTGTGAATTTTGTTATGGTACGAGTTGCAAACATCTTATAAGTTGAATAGTTTCGGTCCACCCCATGAGCTGTTTACGTTGACTGTTTTCTATTGGGTATATATTCTAAGTTATGTACACGTCTTCCAGAGTTGTCTCTCAACTTGGTACAACTTCCAGAAAAGTGGCTTGCTTGTTTAGACTCACCCGATAGAAGATTGATTTGACAATGAAGTGCGAATCGGCAACCTGCGTTTAAACGGACGAAACTACTATGCACTAGACCATCTTTCCTGTGCACACCACTTTAGAAGGGGATTGATATGTTACTCACCTTGAATTTCTGAAACTGACGCAGTTGAGCCATTTCCGTTGGCAAAATACACTCGATAGTTAACGTGGTTCATTATTACTCGTTTATGTATAGGTATATTCAACTCTTACCAAGATGCTTCGTAGTCAGTTATCTTTCAGTAGTAATTTCTTCTAATAAATTTTGACTGATGCACACTAATAAAATTCTTTACAAAGTGCAATATCTCATTGTCTTCATCAGACGATTAACACTTCCTCCGTTATTCTTAAGTTTCATTGAATATTTTTTGAGATCTGCCACTCTTAGCGAGTATTTTTGACCATGTTTTGCTTACCAGTAGTCTTGTTAATGACTTCACGGTTTAAGCTTATTCTCTAGAGCGCTTGTTTGAATGCGCGGAGTGTTCTAATCCAGTATAGTTTAGTTGCTTTCGTCTAAATGCCCTACAACCACTGAGAAGATACTCCGCATTAAACTGCTTACTCATATTCACCCACAGCCACATTGTGCTTAATCGTGGTGTTCATTTTTTGTTTAAACACTTCGATAGATTAAGTCACGCTTCAAATTAAATCTTTAGTGCAAAACGTTTTTTCTTCTTCTCACTTTCTCTGACGCTTTTAATTAATTAAAGAACTACTCAACTGTATATCGGAGTGCATTTATTTGTCCATATTTGCCAAATATTCTTCCTCTACTCAAACTCAAATGTGTGTTTTCAGTTGACTGAATGAGCACACTCGATGGGTCAAAACAAGTGAACAAACAACCTACTTTCTAATTTTAAAAATTTGTTTAAATTAGACCGACTTGCAGGTTATTTGTTAGGTGCATACTTTGTCGGTGTGCATTTTGATCGAACATTGCATTACAAATAAATTTTCGGTCTGTGTGTGGTATGCACGCGTAATGACTCATTCATGGACGTACCAATTACTCTCTCCGACTTATGCGAGGGAGGTCAAATACTACTTGCCATATAGTACACTCCGTCGTCAAAGTTAATCATCCTAACAGAGCCTAATTTCTATATTCTTTTGACAGAACCTGAAATGAATCAAGCTTATTCATAGTGATCCTTGAGAGTAGACAGTCGTTTTTAACAATATCATCGATAACAAATTGTCGCTTTGTTCTCTGACTCGATAGGTCTAGATGAGCAGCACATCATCTGGATTGCGAGTCGTTACTTACAGCTGTCGGAACTACAAGACATTTATAACTCTTGACACACAGATCTCATTCATCTCTCAGTTGGGCGTATTTTTTTACTAACACAATGTTTATCTCTGCGAAATTGATAATTACTTTAGTGTAACACAGTATGCATGGTCAAAACAACCTGCAACAGCACATACTTAATTTGACACGAACGACTAACATTATGCCGTGTGCGTGTGCGGAAGAATGTGAACAAAATAACGATTCACAAGACACCCAGCTATGGCAGATTAGAGCTTCGGTCAGGCTTTCTCTAAATCATCAAAACTGTCAAACCGCTCAGGAGAATTACAATCTCACTGCTCAGCAATGCCAGTGATGGATTTCGCCCGAAATTGTTTAAGCCTAATTTCTTTAAAGGAGGTCGATCCCCTCATTCATTCTCTGTATTCCATATGGGACAGTGGGACGGCTGGGTAACGGGATCTAAATGTGAAATTTCTTGGCTGAGCTGATAGAGCGCTATTTGCGTTTGAGGGCACCGTTTCTGTCACTGGTTCGAGTCTAGCCAAAGCCCTGATTTCTCACAAGTGGGGCCATTTTAAATTGCCAGATCTTTCAAACTACTCACTAATATTACGGAAGACTGGGTGATGTGTTTTTAGCTTGTGTTCGCTTTTTAAACTTTAGTACGGTAACTTTTAATTTTGTAGGCGAACCATCACTCAAAACTGATTGCAGTATCGCATGCTTGTAACCGTTTTAGCCAGTTTAAGAAATAAAATCGTACGAATCCAAATCACAAAAGATGATGTAACTTGAATAAGATCATTTGTGTAATGGTAATATTTATGGTTGATTTTTAATGTGAAGTCAACTCCAAAGTTTGATGAACACAACCCTAACTATGTTCCGATAGGTTGCTAGAAACGAGGAGAAAGGATAACCTTGTTCAACCAAAGTCAACATGTATGAAAGTCATATCCCCTAGTTAGGACTAATGGAAATTTTGGTTATATATTCAGAATGCTGGTCGTAACTCCGTCCAATAAACACCAAAATTGATTAATCCTGTCTGCTTAAACTGCTTACTACTGGGTACGTCGGAATTTCGGTGCCTATATATTTCGGTACCTATCCTGCACAACGATACCAAAATATGATGGTCGCCATCTGGTAAGTTTTCAGAGGTACATGGTTCACCAGGTTTTCTCCATTCATTGCTACTCCGTAATTGTACATCATAGACGTATAAGAAGTTAAACTAACTTTGGTTGGCCTATCACAAATATGGGCTCATTTCAAAGGACAACCAATTGGATAACATTATAAACTGACTGATTTCACCCTCAAACAGTCCGATGCGTACACTGCAGTTAAGATCCACGGTGAAACACTTTAATTTGTCTAGTGTTACTTTTTATAACTTTTTTCTCTGAAAATAATCTGTTTTTATTCTAATGCTCCTTTAAGAGACATCACTTGGGTAACATTATTTAAATGACCTAAAGCCGACGTCGAATAACACTTGTGATCTTCGCAGTTACGTGAATCACCATGCAAATTACACACAAATGATATACGTTGACATTGTTAGAAAGGGAGTTAAACGTAAAATCTCTGGAAAGATGTAGCATATTAAATGCGCACGCAATCATCTTCTAACCCCTTAATGACCTTTTGCGAGAAAAATACGAACGATGGAGACTTATTAATGAAGGAAACAGGACAAAACCAATGAATTTGTGGGCAAAACTGTGCGAACAACTGATGAGCAGTTGATGATCGCACTCACAGAGTTCGTATCTAGGACTAGTTATGGTCATTCGTGAAAATGTACACTTACCTTCAAAATATTTTAAAAGTGGGCAATGTACAAATACAAACTAAGAAAAACTTCATAATAGATCACAAAATCTCGGTAGTTCTTAATGGTTTCGAAGATCTGCAGTTCCCATGTATATGAGCATGATACGAATAATCCGGAGGGTCCGGGTTCTAACACATGAACAGCTCAATGTTTGGGATAACTTAGCGGTTTTTTCCTATGCATGTAGCATGATGACCTAGGGTGTATACAAATGATGGCAAACTTTAATACGCTATTCGTTTGGAACATACTCAAAATTCTGTCGCAGTCCAAATCGCGTTCCGATTTCCCCGGTTTCTTACTGACGCGGTTGGGGAATTGTAGTAGAGAGGTAGCGAACCTGCAAACTAACCTTAGATAAATGACTGCCCATCGAGCAAGCAGCCGAATTCTAACTAGCGCAATCCGAGCCGTTAGGAAAAGAATGTGGGAGAACTGTTGGTACCACCGCACGCCAGTCCCCATAGAAGAATTTTGACGACCGAAAGTTCCTTCTACCTTACCGTGTGCTTATAATACTCCTGGTGGTAACGAATCAGATGAAAATGGCTTAGAGAATATAGTTTATAACAATGGAAATGAACTAGGTTTGTTATGCAGCATCGAATGACACTGTGCAGGCAACTCGACTTTGATGCCAGCGGTGTGTAGTGACTTCAAATTCGAAAGCTACCATGAATGAGCAGGATGGTATTGAAAAGCTAACTCTTACTTTGCGAGGAGTTCAGGATTTTTGGTTAGTCGGTGATCGGTTCGTTACACTTATATAGGTGAATTGAAGTCGTTGCTCAAAAGATGTTCGAAAGTTGACACAACAGTAAAAAGTACATATCCTATTGGGGTTGGTGAGTAATTTAGTTCGCGGCTGCGGTTCATTGAGGTTTATTGAAAGGAAACCTCTAGCTTAATACTGAGTGATAACGTGAGTAGCGATGAGAAAATGTAAATGAATATAATTGACAGGATTTTGTAAAGAATGTCTTGAAACTAACTAGGTCAAAACTTTATTTTTCATCGAGGACTACATCAGCTGCCCATAATGATTAATTTTTATAACTAAGCCTATCGTCGTTCAAGGAAGCAGAACCTATAAATGTACACTGACAAACTAGCACGTGCGAGTTTGGAAACCGATTTTGATGTGTACGTGTGATGATCATCAGTGAATCCTACTGTTTAATGAACCAACCCCCATAGATTTCACGATAGAGAAATCATGTTATGCTGAGTGCCTTATTTTCATGCTGAAACTTCGTCGTGTTTGAAACTCTTTCGAATAGAACTGACATTTCAGAACAACATAAAAGACAAAGCATATTGAAAATAAACGATGGAATCGTGCTACCTTTGAGCTGTACAATAATAGCCACCTTTTCTATGGACAGAAATTCTGTAACCCGACAACCTTGATGGGTTTCCAGGCAGGGCAGGCCTACACGAAAGTGTTATGCCTTCGTGAAACTGCTACTGGCAAGTGATGTTGTTTGGAGTTCAGTGTGATTCAAAAACCTGAACCCATAAAACTTCCCTCATCTATAATAATAAATATATTATTTATATTGGGGGGGGCGAGTCTGTTGGGGTAGTTGGAACTGACGGAAACAGGGTACAGAATACGCTGAGATGACGGTTGTCAACAGCAGCTTAGAATCTTGGCAGAATGGAGCAGAGTGTTGTAAATTATTTACGCGACAAACGCTGGAAAGTGATTTCCCCATATCAGTGCTGCTCAAACCTTACACGTTTTATCCTGAACGGAAGTTTGGGTGGTAGACAGTGGAGAAGCAAAGGACATGGCCAACAGCCAGGCAGTAGGTGGTGTCTGCATAATGATGTTACGTAGTCTATAATCAAGCTGCAATTCCTTGTGTATCATGTGCGTATATTTGTTAGGTCGCCTCTGGTAGCCAGGCCTGCCCATGAAGCAAACAATTCACACACACGTTAGTATGGGTTTGCCTGTTCAACTGCTGTCTTCCTTCAGTAAGTTCGAGTGTTCTACTCGATAACCTTCCTAGTTGTCACAGTTCTCTTGTGACTGTAAATCCGACCCTATTTTCTTGATGTTCAGAATAACTAGAAACGTACGTACACCTGAGCTCTAGAGTAGCGAATTTCAGAAGGATCTGAATAGATGTTTATGCGGTCCTTTTGTTGTCTCAAATGAACTGCTTATGAGATTCACTAGAGTTACAGTTTCAGACTCGCTCATTCCCATTATTTAATGGCCAATACTGGTAATCTGAAACAGAATTTTAACGGGCAAGCTCGTGTTCATTTATCCTTATTGAAATCAACTACACAACGTTTACAATGGACGTTGCCTATTGGAAAAAACCCAGACCAACAACATAAGAGTTGCCGGTGAACTCAAAGTATTCACAGAGCTGCGTCGCAATTATGGCACGGCTTAAACCATGGAACCTTGAACGGTCGTACAGTAAGTGGTGAACCATAATGCTGACATGACCAGAACATGTGTACCTCAACACACCCGTCGTTTGTTAACTATCCTTGAACCCGCCGGATAAACATGATAAAACATGGTCTACAGGATTGCTTAGAGGGCACAAGCTCAAGGAATTAAAATGGTCCTTTTTAACACATCCAATTTATACATAAACATCGCGCTCGCAGATGACTTCCAAATTAGCTCCGCTCAACTCCCACCTAACTTTGGAGGCGTAACTTCGTTCCCCTTGAGTAAAGGTTCACAAAGCGAACATCAAAACCAGAATATGGAAAGCAAAATACCGTAGAATACTCCAAAATAATTCTACAGAAACAGACTACACTATAGGTGCGCACCTGATAACAAGATGTGATACCCAAGACATTCCACAGTATTTCTAGCACAACGGAATAACCTAACATTGTAGGATCAGTGTACTGCACCTACACGCCGTTGTGCAGTGTATACGCTTGCTAACGCCGGGCCGTATGGTCTGTCTAGGTCAAATCACTTCGATTTGTCATCCTTGTATATGCCAAGCCCGATGGACTACAATCGATAACAGTTGGCTGTTGATGAACATCCCAAATACTGAGAGTCAGAGCAAAGTTAAAAAGGCGTGTTGGTCATTGTACATCACGGAGAAAAGCGAAAAGCCCGTCGTTGATCCTACAATGCGTGCTATCACGAACACTGTTTTGCTAACAGATCGATAAACAGAAAAGCTTCATGCAGAAACCACAAAGGTTTATAAATGAAAAAGACTACCTGAAATGTACACGTTTTCACTTAGCGATTAAGCCGTATTACGCTGTTTTCCAGCTGTTCCATGATTTTTCCAAGCACTTCCGGATACATTTTGTACAACTGAACTGCATGCCTTCCACATAAGACAGTGGACTAGTCAGTCTGGGATAAAGTGTGGTGGAAACCCATTCCATGTACCCCTTATTCAGACCGTGACGCAATGGACTGTCTGGCAGCGAACTAATCGAATTTTCATTTAGAATTCAGCATCAAGATTGGACAAACAGTTCAAAGGTTATGACTTCGTTATGAGTCGAATTTGTTGTTGTATATTGGGTCAATCGGGTTACAGTGTATGACATCAAATGTACTGTTGATAGTAAACAACGACCGATTCTGATGTCTTTAATAATGATGTATACTTATAAATCCACGCACTTGTTTCATAAGAAAGAACTGTTAACTGTATTCCATTCGAGGTCTGCTCTTTATTACTTACTTGGGAGGTTTGAATTCAAGTACAATTCCTAGGACAAATTGAACGCCCGAATTCTGAGTATTACGGATAGAATCTGTGAACTTCTGCTAAATCGGTAGTAGACCACTTACAGACTTAGTGCGATTTCTTCATGAAAAACACACCACAAAATACACTTTGGGACTACATGGATGGAAATCTTTAAATTGTACATCGTTGATTTGGAGTTAAATGGTTCTAATGATTCCTCCATGAAAGAAAAAGGCAAATTAATTCGTCCAGCTAAGGCCCCACAAAACAGTGTTTGGTGAAGTTTCTTTACAGTCAGTTCTTCAAGTGAAGTATATATTCTATAATACTTTTCTATGGTGCAACATAAGGGGATGGAGTAAAAGTATCCCCATTACTTTCAGAGCTGGTACTGAGTTCCCACAGCAACAGCCGGTAAATGTATTTACGGCGAAACTCCTCCATGTTCGTACTTTTGGTCTTCTGATGATCAACTTTCAATTCTGATGCGTCCTATCAGTAGCTTACAGGTTTCTGTTCATTGAACCTTGACTGCATCTCCGTTATGGATTTGAACGGCCGCCCTAATTCATTTTGTGGGTCTACTCGAATCTTCCTGTCGCTGAAAAATGAACAGCTGACCTCTTTTCCTAGGCTTCTTTCATCACTATAGCAATGGTTCTCCACAGAATAGCAGTAAGTCACAGACACGTATGTAAACCTTACAAAGCAGCACACACACTGATTCAAACTACCCTATTTTCTTGCATAGCCAACTCAATGTTCGGACAGACATTCATTATAACAAACTGCAACCGCATCCTTTCCGCTCAAAGTTGTGCTGATTTTTTAGCATTAATGAGTGTACATTACGGTGTGGCATAAAAGGATAATTTCAGAGGTATTTCACTTGGATTTACTGCACAACATAAATAATCAAGACGGAAGATATGAAACTTTTGCCGGCATTCGTTCATCAATGTCCACGCAGCTTTTACTGGACAGCTGAAACGTTCAGAGTGAAACTTGACTTCGAGTACACGAGGGAAACGCACAAGAAAGTCAGTTGTGGTGATTGTTTGTGGTCTTCTACAGTGTTAAGGAAGAGTAAATAATGTCTTTTATCCGCGTCACTACTTCCGTCCATCATGCTTTGGTCTACACCGATGTTTTAATTCAACGGCTGGAAACACCGTATGTCTACATGTGCTTGGCTGACGACAGACGGAATAAAATGCTTCTGAGAATTCACCTTGACCCGTTCTCAAGAGCACTAGGTTTATTATCCTGGGTACCACAGAGTACATCAACGTCTGGTGCACTGTTTGTTTCATTGCTGCTCATCCTTTCTTAATTAAGTTTGATAACAGTCGGATCGGATGTCTGGTAATTATTCAAACTCCACCATTCAGTTATTACATTCTCAAAAATGACAGACCTAGTCTGTGTATTCACACTTACTTGTGCTTGTCTGACCCTATCAAGATCAGGCTCAACAAGCCAAACGAGAACTACTATACAGCCGACACCAGATTGTGTTGCGTACAGAGATTCTACTGTGGACACATGTCAATTGGACGGGCTAATATTAACCCCCATGCTCTAGTAGTCTTGATATCAATGTTTGGAATGTTCCGCTGCACTGATCACTTTCCAAAAAATCAGATGTTTTCAAAATTTTGTGATCTTCCCTTGATAAACAGCAGACCCTTTTGAATTAGGTGTATCATAAGTGGAAGCGAACATTTATTGATATAAGTCTGCACACATAGTGACTAAGTACGAATGTATATTGTGTTTCGCTGGCCGTTCAAATAGGCACCTCTGTATCAGTCGAATCAAATGTATGATGGAGTACCACTCAACCAATATGTGATTGATAGTCATAAAATAAAAAGGATTGTTTACGCGATCAGTGATTTACTGTTCGGTGAAACATTCAGCATTTTATAGCCAACACAGTATCTAAAAAAGAAAATGTCATTTTCATATATTCAGGAAGTTTCCATCAAATATTGGAATTCTTCATGTTTAAGTCCGCATAAATAGGTTAGGAAATCGTTCGAGAATAACCACTGAAGTCTTGAAAACAACAAAGTGGCGGACAACACTCATATTCCATGCTTAACCACCACACCAACTATAACGCAAATATGACAATAGTATCCCGAGTGAACAGAAAAGTCTGAGTAATGTAGTGTGCGAACTGAATGGTGGAAAGAGCTGCTGATTCACTGCGCAAAAATGTCAGTTAGCTTGATTGTGGGCCGGGTGAGGGTAGGTGTACGCATAAACTTCTGAGCACAGAAGTCAGAGTTACGCGAGTGGATACTGGTGACTTCCACAACGATCAGCGTTTGCAATCTCATCAGCTTAGACCGATGTGTATACACTTAGTTAATGATCTGAACACTCCTGAGGAAGGCCACCCGAGGTGGTTGAAACGTAGAGTATTACAACTTGCTCGAAACGTTGTGTTATTCCCAATCTGTTTATCAATGATCTGAAAGATACTTTTTGTGCTAATTGAATTACTTCAGTTGGTCGAACGAACACGATTGCGCTTGAAACCTTTTTGATCATATCATCGTTCAGCAGTGCAGATCGATGTTCATGTACTCTATCAGGATATCAATCTGTACTATAACTAATATACGATGCTCGACGTGGGCAAGTAACTGAGTTTATACACAATCTGGTTGTGGAGGGTGAAAGTTCTTTTTACTCGATACAACGGTCGTAGGAGTTGAAGGGAAACTGGTTCCGTACTGCGCTGCAAGGTAGGCTGTTTCGACTTGACGGATAGACATATTTACACTGTCATACTGAATAATATTGTGGCTGATATATTGGAATTCATCAGGAGTAAAACGGGGAAATGCACGACATAAATGGCAATATCTAACCTGTTGCACAAAACAAAGCAGAGGGTGTCTACTGACAGTCATTTTGAGTGCATCTGTCTAATAGGAATGACAGTCCCCGAAGTGTACGTATATAGGAGGTGTTTGCCTTTGGCACGCTTATATTATAATTCGAACTATCTTTCAGGGGTGCTTGTTTAGTAATAGACCGTATCCTGTCAGATCGGTTGATTACGCAAGTAAATATAAGGAAGTTCGTTTCTGACAATACTAAATACCTGATGCTACGGCGAGCAGCTAGTAAATTAAAAAAATGACATATATGTCTGCTTTAATATGTTGTCCTCAAATCGGTCAGACTTCCAGTGATTTCTGAATGAGACAATCGAAATGTCCAGGTATGAACAGTCTTCAGGTTTTCAAGCAAATGGCTTGCTTGACTTCGGATACCACTCAAACGCTTTGTAATCTGCTCAGTCCTTTGGTTTAAAAGCGTTCGCGACATGAAAAAAAACAGTTTTCTGTGACCTCCGTGAACTGTACGGAGGCTTTGTAGCGGGGATTCAAGGATGACATAATTTCGAAGACACCGAATGCTGAAGAACTGATGATTCGCCCAACATGCTTCAAGTTTGGCCAAGAAACTAATGGTTCGGAAATTATGAATATTCAGTTGGTCTTAGACGTAGTCCAGCGAATAATACCCTACTGTTGTCTAATCATACGGATGGTCACCTTACACGAATACATCAACCTTTGGTTCGAAAAGTGTAGGATTAATATCCAAACAAAAACTTGGGTAGAATAGTTGTGTTCAACATTGCCTAACTAATGGCTAACGTATCTCTACTGATACAATGAACTATCTTCACGTCTAACTGGAACTCAACAGTAGACATCCGGGCATCCCAAGGAGTAGACTGATATCAGGAAAAGAGAGGACCACAGGAGAATTAAGAAGAGTCCACTTCACAGCCCATAGTGTGGGAGGCCGACTGTAGGGCTACATTACATTAGTCTGTCCCGTACACTACAACCTTGTCTGATCAGGCCAGTTAGCTCCAGTGGTTGCCCATTATGCTGACATTCGGTATCAAAGTACCGTCGTCTCAAACCGCGGTAACTCCTCGATTAGTGTTTATTCCAAATTGCGCAGCCCTTTCGGCGAGTCCTTGGTGTTGTGTCATAGATGATCCAACACGAATGGAGAACATGAACGAGGCTTTCTGGTCGACCGCAGTTGTCCTGACGGGGAACTGGATAGTCGCTTCCTCCACTTCAAGAATTCCCGACCTTAGTTCTACGAAGCCCACATCGGAGCTAGATGGCACGCATAAAGATCCTGGGAAAAATGGTGTCCGGACTCAGCAGCTGCGTCACATGGGTTTCCTCTTTGTTCGTCACTTCCACAGGCTGAGCGCGCACCGGGAAGTTCAGCTCCCTTATAACAAGGTAAAACGAATCATCTTTGACTAGGTTCCTTAGAGCCGGACACTGACTACTGAGCAGTCTCTCAACTCGTGAGTCGTGTGAGATGGAAACGGCGGTGAATAAACTCGGACTGTCCAGACCACTCAGCAGAATTGGATTACGGATGTAGCTGGTTGATGTCTTTTCTGGGAGAATGGATTGTGTAGTTTATAGCTTTGAACGTGTCTTGGTTGCTGTTGCTCAGAAATAACGAGCAATTCATCCTGGGGATAGAATGCTATCTCATAAGGCAGAGGCGCTGATACAGCTTCGAGGGAAGCCTCATGGTTTCATCGAACATCGTTCAAAGCTGATTTTGACGGTTGGTTAATGGATTGCCATTCCAGGTGAACGAAATGCCGATATAGGTCACCACATCAGGTACGCTTATTGAGTGGTTAATATCCGAACTGAAGTGAATAGACTCGTCAGCGATAGCATTTACGTTTTGTTTATTGTCGTCAGAGACGACAACGATTTTAGCCTTTTGCGTGTCGATTTTCAGTCTGGATAGCTTCAAAACAGTAGAGGCTTCTAAAAGCTTATTTGGAGAGGTGCGTCAGATTCTTGGTCAATAAGATCTGATCGACGGCGTAGACGAAACCGCTGACCAGTACATCGTGAAAACGGTAGCCGATATCCGGTCGAGAAAGAGCGAACATTTCATGGATTGCCATCGTTAACAGCAGCGGCCACAATCAATCACCTTGGCAGGCATCACGGAGGGACCGGAAGACGGAGCATCCGAGCGTGACGGGAGCGTCCCGATAAGAATTATTAATGTAATGTGTTAGAGACGTAGCAGCACCGAAATCTTGGGCCGAATTGATAATCGAGTCCTGCGAGATAGAATCGAACGCTTTGGACACATTGACAAAAGCCGCATACAGACCGGCAGGTGAGGTGCAGGAGATCTGAAGCAACACATGGAATAGTGAGATAACCTCAGTGCGACTGTCACGGTGTAGAAGTACAAACTGAAGTGAGGGAGAGTTGCAAACGAGTGTTCCAACGACTAGTCAATATCTTGAGAAATCGATGTACAAATGTTAATGATACGGCGGTAGGTTTCGGGTCACTGGGAGAAGAAAGACTCTTCACTTTTGAAACAGGTTTCAGGCCAGAGCCGCGAAGATTGATTGGGCAACTTTCAATTGGTGAGAAGAGGTTGGAATGTCCGACCAGGGTATCAGACTTTACGCGTTTCAAATTTTTTGGCAACAGTTTGTTCAAATCTGGGACGGTGTCTTCCATGCTCTTCCAGGAACGACTTACCTCTCCAGTGCCCGGGTAGACCAATACCAGTGTGAAGGCAGAATCATATTTGGTGGTTGCTAGTCAACATGTGAACGAGCGTTAATACCTCGGGCCGGTACTTAGTGATATTACCCGGGAGGTGGCAGTTTGTCTTGTAGGCGGTTTTCCAATTTTGAGGAAAGACTGCAAAAACTGCATCCTTTTGCCGCTGGCGGTAGAGTGTTTTTATCTTTGCGTAGTTGGCTCTCAGTGTTTGACTCCTGGTGTAATAGATTCCCGCAGTCACAAGAGCACGTCATCGTGTGTCCATTCGCCAAGTGTGCGGTAAAGCTTGTAATGCATACAAGTTCAACAGTGACCTTACATGTGTCGTTGTAGAAATGCTTGCATGAAGGCGACGGGCATTCGCTAGCAATCAGTCGTTGTGTAAGAAAACCTCATTAGTGGACTACATTTGGATTATTACTGTTTTGGCCAAACAGAAAAACCACTCAGAGTGTTTAGAAGCGTGGGACTTAATATCCGACCTTATATTTTTCTGTGAGGATACGGTTAGATTGACAGTGTGTGTATAATCTGTCCGCCAGTTTACATCATACAGACACTCTGATGCTCTGCAGAGTAGAGCAAAAGAAATGTGACAGGATCCGTTGATGAAATCTGTGTCCACTGGAGCATTGCGGAGTCAACTCACCGACAGGTCTGACAACAGGAGCCTTTTCTTGTAGAGACCGATTTAATCTGGTGGGCTTCATGCATCTGAGCTTCACACGGTTGCCTCTGAAGGGGTACGCACGTCTCCTGTGTTGAGTGAGACTAATTGTGATCGGAAATCTGCGGTCACAGTCAACGCAGTCAAAGAATACAGGAGACTGAGCACCTACTCCCTGTTCTGCATCATATCTGTGTCGATGCACACGAGCATGCTGTAAAAAACCAGCGTTCGATTTACATATCTGGCCACATTCTGAACAGATGTACTCAGCTCGCCTATCCTGTGTAATGGTAGATGCCAGCACGGGGGCAACGGCGGTATTTTCATTCTCTTGTTCGAAAGTAACTGGTACGCCGAATTTTACATGAGATCGTTTAATCGACCTGACACTGATTTCCAGTCAAGTAGCTTACTTGTCAAGTTCGTTAGGCTCTTCTGCTTTTATGGTGGATTACAATGGTCTGTGTGTAATGTATATTTCCAATGGAACCATCTGTTCTTAGTCTGCCGCCTGTACTCAAAAGTCGTGTGACCTTGATCGAATTACTCTAACTTGAGGCAACCGTCCCCCTAAAACACCTGCTTATTTAACGTGGTTATGACAACCTCCCTTACCACCACATCGACTGTGTTGGTCCTGCTATGGCGAATTCAAACATTCTTGTTTGTGTGTGTTTGGTTGGTTTATATGACCGCTGTTTAAATTACATCATACGTTTCTGTTCAGTCAATACCTGTTTTGTTCTAATTTCTTTCAACCACACTATTGAACACAGAACTACTGACTTCCATAAACGTTTCAATGTCTGGAGAGCATCGTAATTTTTGCCGTTCTTGGCTGGTTTGAAGAATTGCTATTCGTGTTGAAGTGACTTGTTGGGAGCACTAGCAAGGTCACACGTATCGGTGCTGGAAATATCATAATCTTCAGCAGTTAAACAAATTGAAGGTGTTAATTTTACACAAGGAAGAAGTAGATGTCACGGATGGTAGACAATAATGTTTTTTTCGAAATTCCTCCATGACAAGTAGTTACTAATTTATTTCTGAATTGTTTATGCCGTTTGTCTCAAGCTCACTAGATCCCGTAGGTCATTGCAGATGTCAAGAGCTCTCACAGGAAATGTGCAGAGACTCACCCGATTTTTACTGTTGGTAGATTGTTAACAAAAACGAAAGCGGTCTTGTGTTTCCGTCGATCGTGAAACACATACTGTTTATGCCACCTGACTTCTTAAGATACATGTTAACTCTTTGTTGTGTACTCTGCGGAACATCTGAGGGAAACCGAGGATGTGTCTGTAAACAACCGTGAAAAACGCGATTTAATCACGCAAGAATTTAAGAAGTGGAAATTCCCTGAATGAAAACGTGTGAATTATTGCAACGTACGACTCCGCATACATTAGAATTTGATTTATATCCAGAAACCGACTTAGTATGAGATGGTGTACGACAGAGAAGACCCATTAGGATCTAGAGGTCTAGTTAATTATTGAGGGCTAATCAGGACTGCATAATCTTGGAAAGCCCCGTGTTCATTCCGACAACCATTCGGCCACACATGATGCCAGTCTGACAGCACACCCGCTGTTCTCTTCTCAGCTAGACTACATATGCTTAGCCTATGCAAACAACTGACCTACCCAAACGCTCCAGCCTACTTGTCTGGGAATGTTGCCGTAGAAGTAATTTTTCAGGGTTTATTAATCAACTACCTGCTGTGATAGAGAAGCACCAAGTTGTAACAGTCATATTTCAAGCAAGCTGAATGCGCCCGCTCATTACACGTTTGATGACACTTCACTTCAGCCGTTGGACATTTTCAGCGGGTGTTAGTGTTGGTTTGACGTCAAACTGCACTAGTGGTTATTTAGGTAAGTGTCATGCTAACGCAATGTTCCTTCTTGTATTTTTCCCGTGGCCATTTCGATGTCAAAATCCACGCTTTTACCCCAATACTGACTAGTAGTGATGTGAATAGTGTGGTGCGATCACTCGTCCTCACTACATTAGTATTAATGTGATCAGTCGTGAACGCGCTTTCGTTGGTTATTTAGCCATGCTTGCATGTGCTTAGTAGACTTGCCCAACCATTGCGATGTATGTTCAATAGTCCTTCTCCCAAGACTTTACACAGTGCATCTAACACAGCGGTTGCCGCGGTTGTACGTGGATTTATACTTGCGATTAACCGTATATTAAATACGTAACAGCGCTGAGGAAGATCTCCAAGGCAGAATCAAAACGTTCTTAATCTGTAAGTGGCTATGACGAAAAAAGTAGATGGGCCATCGTTAAATTGCACGCATTTTCCTAGCATGTATATGTCAAGTGGAATGGGCCAGACGGAGATCACTAAATGGTACGGAACCGACATGTGTTCTGTCTTTGGCGCTTCTACTCAAAACAGGCAGGTTGCGAAGCCTGTAAAAATGCGAAAGCTGCAATCAGCAGTGAATTTTATTCGACTTAAAAATATGTATTCCTTGTTCAAGAATGATCGGCATTTTAGTGCATATCGAGTAAAAACTGGCGGGTTTCGTTTGTTGAGCCGAATACACGTGAACCTTCAAAACAGTGTACTGTGATGTGGCTCTTCTCAAAAGGTACACAGCGGTTAAAACATCATCAACATAAGGTCAAGAACGTAGAAGATAACAGCGACCATCTACAGGGTTAATCAGGACTTGTACTTTTGCCGGAAGGCAGAAGTTCGTGTCACGTGAGGAGATCATTTAAACCAGGAAGTCAAGACATTACTTTCATACAACGCACCAAGAACATGACTTATATTTGGTCCATAAGGTTGAAGACGGCTAACTGTACTTTCGTCCATTGAGTTTTAGCGAAATGTGGAACCCTGTCTATCGTGGTGTTGCTATTCTTACCAGCTACCTTGCGACTTAGTGTGTTAGATATCTAGCCCTATCGGATTTTCAGCTACTTCAGAGACTAGAACGCAGTTTCCAAACTGGAGGCCCAGATCATCCTGATCCAGTCAGTTCATCTGTTTCAATATCCAGTGGGCATTCAGTAAAGCAAGGTTTTAAATAAATACGGATGTAACAGCGTTTTAAAACGCTCCATAAGGGAGGAACCAACAAGCTTGGAAGGTAGGTCGTCCCATTGATTCCTAGCCTTGTACGAAAGGAGTTGATGTTTAGGAAAGATCAGGGGACGGAGGTTGTAAAGCTTCTTGTCCTTACTAAAGTAAAGAACTGCTCCACGGGCCCTGCGCCAAAAATGTGTGTAAGAATCAACTCATCATGAAGTAATCTTATCCTAACTCAGTACAAGTCAACTTCAGGTCACAACTCATGTCACATGCTGCAGGTGGGTGACCAGCTTGGTAGCTGAGCGCTAAACACGTTGAACAGTGAGTAAATGTTCTTTCAAACTGCTACAGAGACCTGACTGTTGTGCTTAGGCAGTGATCCTAAATAGACCCAGTATTGTGTTTAAAAACCTTTCTTGCTCATTCAGGAAAAGGTCTGTTTTATCATCCCACGGATAGCACAAACCTTTTTGTCGCCATCTAGTGGTGTTGGGTGAAAATTAGGGCGATATCCAGATACCCAGACCTCTCTTCAGATTGGCTAGTGTGATGTCAAGTATGGCTAATACACTGTAAACCATAGAGGCATCGCCGGAATGCCGCAGCAGTTGAAATCAGTGCACACACATTACCATTTAGATGGAGGCCGTGAAGGTCTGTTCAACGCTTGCATACGTCTAGATTAGTCTGCAGTGCACCGGAATCATTAGCGTTACATAGTTGTAGGCCATCAGCTTAGAGAAGAGTGATACTGAAACTATTGTCCGGAGGATCCTTGATGTTCATAAAATATCAAAGACGGAACATTGACCATGAGGAACTTGCGCAGAAGTCAAGAGGTGAGATAAAACGACTCAACCAGTCGTAACTCCAAGAAGTTTGGGTTCAAGGTGGGAGATAATCCTGCGAAGAACCTCTTCTTAGATACCATAATCTTCCAACCCGCACTTGAGCAGGGTGATACGGGACGTGGTAGAATGCCTTGGAGAAACCAAAGAAGATGACATCTAAGATGAGACTATCGCCTTTGGCCTCCATCAGACTATTCATTAAGATAGGCGTGTTTCTTACACATGACCGGCTAGGTAGAAAGCTATGCAGCATAGACGACGAAAGATCATCCCCAGGAATTGCTTCAGAACAGCGCATTATACCAGGCGCTCAATTGTCTCGCAAAGACTGCTAACAGGGCTGGTTTGTAGGTAGTCATCAGGGAAGTATCGATCCCTCGCCATAAAGATTAGCGTGGTCATTGCTTCATCTCATGCTCCACAAGGAAGTGCCAATTCAAAATGCTTGTTTGCAGAGCATGTGAATGAGTTACACCAGGTTAACTATCTCTTCCATAAGAATCCTAGGGTGGATCTTGTTTGGATTTGCCTTACCATATGAATTGACCTTGAGGGATAGGTCTTCAACCTCTAGTGCAGAAACATCGGCTGGAAGTAGTGGTTGCCGAAAGTCTCACACAGGTAGACTGGGATGTCACTTCGGAGGCGCAACACTGTAAACCAAGGACTAATTTTGAATACCTCGGTAAACAATTGGGGAGGAGTCGTGAGAATTCACCCAGCCAGGCGTTTACAAAAAATGAGTTGAAGGCTTACCACTTCCAAGAGAACGTACATGCTGATATGAGAAGTTTTGTTTGTGCATCTCCTAGTAGGGCCTTTATTTGTGCGAGTTTAGCGTGTCCACGAATTTCTCACCTGCACCTCTTTCGAACATTATGGAAAGCGTTTAGTTTATCCGAATCTCCTGTAAGTTTATGCTTTGCGAATTAGTGAGAATGGTTATGAAGGAGACGACGTATTCTAAACAGAAGAGGTGAGTTTGACCAGATAGTACGTAGGTTGCGCGGTATGAATGGATCGTCCGCTATTTGAATTAATTTTAAAATCTAAAGTTTATTCTGATTTATAGAATCACAATCTGGAAGAAGTAAACCGGAGTGGATTTCCTGGTCTGATTGAAATTTCGAACTGAATACCATTTTGCTGGTTTTTGCAACCGGTAGTTGGTAAGATCGGAAGTCGGCGATGAGTGATTATTTTGTCCAAGTGGCGATTTGATGGATACTCTGTTCATTAAGTGACTCGGTGCTAATCAGTTGAAGCAGGGAGGGGATCTAACCAGAACGACAGTGCATCAGAGGCCGACAAGCTATTTCCACGCCTGCCGCCGTATCATAATCGATCAAGAAGCCGGGAATCCGTTCTAAAGGTCCAAACGGGACGTTGATCAGTTTATTTTGGGCGCATTAAATTCAGTCGTAAAAAGTATATGAGAAAAGCGTTGAAGTTCTAGGAATTTTTTGGATTTTCAAGAACAAAGTCGTCATAAACCGTGTTGTATAATGGTAAACCGGGAATGAGTCTCGGTCGCACATTACCAGTCGTAGTCACATAGCATCACACTTCTGGGAAAGCATAAATTTTCCGATGACTGTGGGTGTCAGGAGAATCTGAAGATCGCAAAAACCTCCCAAATCAGTCGGGGCGAGTCGGCACGTTACGCAGATGACCCAAGGACATTCAATTCACCGTTGACGATGTCTGCTGAAAGCTAGACGTTTAGGAGAGCAAAGATATGAGGATTGACCTCACAAGCCAACTGTCTGATTTTTGACAGTCCAGTAAATATTTTCAGACAGTGTGTGTATGTCGCTAAGGTCTACTTACTTACATGTTTATGTGAGTGGAAAAGTAGAATGGTGAGAGGAAGAGCTTGAGAAAGGTGGGCAATATCGGAGAGGTGAGACCCAGGTGCTGGACTCGCAGTAATTCACTCTACCAGCCCGGCAGCCTTGAAAACTGCCTGGGGTTCGGCGGGTGCTTCTCCACGGCTTATGCTTATGTAAATGTCCATGAACAATGCAAGACCTGCCTCCGATAGGCCACGATTGAATTCTTTTTGACCACAGCCTTCAATAGATCTTTGGATGGGCGATTTGTTGTTGACCAGGTATGTGCTCTTTGAAGTGCAGGCTGAGAACCCAGCAAGCCATTTTGAGTCCAAACATCAAGGAAGAAGCATTCCATAACAGACATAGTGAGAAGCGAGCAGGTTGGAGGCGTGAAGGATACCACAGAGCGGGTTCCTTTGTTTTACCACTGCCGCCCGGTCCCTGGATTTTTTGCATGGTGTTCGAGAGAGGAGGATGTGGTTGGTGCACTCTATCGGAGGTTCCCAGAAAGCAGCTGATAGAATTCTGGGGAGAAAGGCCACGACTTTTGACTTCATCTGAATCCAAAACCTTGGTACATGGCTTAGTTGTGGACACTTGAATGCACCTATCGTTCTTTTAAGGAACTGTCAACTGAGATGCCTGTTGCGTTACGATGCGCGGAGTTTAAATGTGGGATTGTTTGATAAAGTGAATTGACTTCCCGTATTTATTGGGTGGGTACCATTGCGTCACTGATTGTTGGTCAAGAGGATAATAATAGAAACAGCAACATCCAAATGATCGTTTTTTTTCAGTGCTGTAGGACTGACCTGTGATACAACTGTGGAGATAACCAGTTCCGACTACCTTTCGTCCTGTGCAGCTGCAACTTGTCCGGTTTAAGATGACACGATAACACTTTTGTTGGCCTCAATACCGACTTCGGGTTAATTGATGTTAGGCTAACACGTCCTAAGAGGGGGCTCTGAGTTTAAAGCATATCGCCCAATGATGAACAAGTTCGCATGGTTGATGTGGTCTCAGGTAGGCAGCTAGACGGTGACTGGTTGGTTCTCGCTCGGTGGAAGGATGTGTGCAAAAAGAGCGCAGGGAGTAAACCAAACCGACTCACCTGTAATCAGTTATCGGTCTAAAATCACCCCGTCTGTTCACATACGATATGTGCTGAGGATGCGTGCGTGTCGGCACGAAATGCCCACAATACAGGCATAGACATTCGGCCTGAGAGCATATAGGGCCAACAGGTCACTTGTCTGCCGGTGAATTGGTGATTCAATGTCAGAAGTTTTGATCACCGTCGGAACGATCAGATAAGTCGGGTAACTCGTGCAACCTATTCTTCGTTTGAACCTGGAGGAGTAGCATGTTGATTATCGTGGCAGAACGATCGTTCCACATTTTTGTTCACCTTTCATACTGTTGTTAGTGGCAAAATTTCATGATTTCCACGATTAGCAGTTTCACTGATGTGTCTCAAAATAATGTCCACCAGCCTATCTTAAACTGGAGCTCCGCCTGTCAAGTCGTCTGACTTCCACAACTATTCTAGAAATGTTACATTGTGAATGAACAGATAGTTCGCTTGACGCCCTCCCGCTGATGCACCGATAGCTAGCGTTCGGCCTTACCATTACCCAACCAACCGTAATGACGACGGCTTGACCAAACGTAGTTGGTGTTAAATAGATCGAAGCAGTAGCTGTGACAGGCGTCACATGACCTTCTAGAGTTGATCACCATGACTATGATTTGCTATTCGATTGAAGGACGTGATCTGATAGAGAGTCGGCATGGGTGCAGCACTCGACTAGTTGATGCACGCTATGATCAAAACAAGTACAGACTTGTAATCAAACAGTTGAAAAATTCCATCAATAAGCTCAGAAGTGAACTGATCAAACGTCTTGGACAGCCGGTTGTCGTACAGATAATCAAATCAAAGCTTAAGTTTTGCGGAGGAAGCTGCGCAAAATTACAGAAAACGTATGGGTGATGCTCAACGTTTGGTTTTCTATAGAAATATTCACATTGCCGGGTGACCAGCTCTTTGCTAAGTCTTGGATAGAACTTCTTATTGAATGAATTACTGATCCAGTGAACACAACAGTTACTATTCACTTTTGAGGTAACTGTGCAGCCAAGATATTGGCCGTAGGAGATTTCACTGGAGTATGCACACGTAGTAATCGCTTACAGTACAGCCACGATCAGCTTGCGTGAGAGCTGGAGTTCTTTTCCAATCTGCAACACAGTTGATGGCAGATGTCGTCAACAGTGTGCAACTCATTAAACCCACTCCCATTCGGATTGGTGAGTATCCACTTAGATATTCATAGTGAAGAATTGCATGGGCACTACATTGTTTGATAGTAAGTAACAAAGCCATTTCTGTGCATCCTTTGAATTGACAAGCTACTACTCAGAACTGAACGACTACTTTTTCGAGTGGGAAATACACAGTACTGCACTGTCCAGAAGCTGGACACAAATGCTTTTGAAGCACACTAACACAGCATCAACTATTAATCATTCACGGTTATTAATTTAATGACTCTACCATCATCATTATCAGTTAGCATCCCATTTCCCCGATGTGTATGACTCTCGCAGTTATAGACAGAATAGCTACACTCGAAGGACTTGTGAAACTACAGTTCTGATGAATATTAATGCCTTGTTTTGTTTACAACTGATGTGTTTTACAGGAATAATAAATGTCTAATCAGTGTGGTCTTCTGCTGTTCAATGGATGAGCATCATTCCCATAGAACAACATCCAGGTGAAACAAAATCGTTGTTCTTATAGATAGAACCGCCGAATTGTATTTGTTTGAATAGATAGTAAAACATTCGGAATACTGTTTCGACAGTCAGGTTCACATAATAGTGAACAACCAATTTACAATGATCAGAATGAATTTCATCACATATCGAAGGTATGGTAAGGGATGTCACACCGCTGAAATGCTGGTTGACCAGGTTACACACACTACTGACCAAGTCAATCAGTGGAAAAATTCCGTTCTAGTAATTCTATTCGAAAGAGTTTTGTTTGAAACTCCATATATATATATATTAAAAAGCTGTTACTAATTGCCAACAGTATCCACATATTATCTTTTTCATTCACCACAATGGCTACTCGTGATGAATCTAAACAATGACAAGACTAGTGGGGAGATAAGATTTTTTAAATGAGCAAAAACACCGTGGGTATGGAAGTAAGGGTCATCTTTGTCATGCTTCACAAGTTGTCACTTAGTGTGTAATGAACTACTCACGAAATTGTTGAGTACTAGGTCGATTGAATACATGAACTGAGGAGAAATGTGTTGGTTTGCAAGAGACACAGATAGAACTCCACATATCTTTTCATGATGATTCATAGAACGCTGATTAAAACGGTAACAACCATCCAACCAACTACTAATAAGGTAGATAGGGGCCAAGATATCCAATGTGTCTAAATATGTGTTTACGTTCTTGACGGCAGTTTGTTATCCTTGAGGTCAGCAGCCCTCAGGATCCGATAACTGGTAACTGGTGATTCGGAGACAAAGAATGAAAGTTTCTTCTCCATCTGGACGCCGCATTATGGAGTCGGATGATGAATGGGTTGGTCCATTAACTCCCTGTTACTGTAACTTGAAGACCTGGTTCACCTGACATAAGCAAATCAGAAGATGGATATTCCTCAGCTGTCATATGTCGCACGGAACTCATATCACTGCTGATGACCCCATTAAACGTGGAGAATCAACCGAGTCTTACGGAGCTGCAGAAATTCCAAGGCACGATGTAACTGTCCATAATGGAAGTTACTGTGCAGTCAGAATTGACTTAGAGGTTGTTTCGAATGTGGATGACGTGGGGGTTAAAAATACAACTGGCCGTAAGGTGCTGGATTTTGCCCTTCTACCGTAACGAACGCAGTAAGAATAAGTGTTGTGAAGAGGTACCATCCAACCATGAGTGACACTGAATGGGGTGGTCGCTTAATACAGGTGCACCCGTTTCCGTGATCATGGAATGGAAGGATGTACAAAGTGAACTATATTCAATGATGGTCAGAACGTTTGGTGGATTCTAACTACGAATCAGCAGCTAGGTCATGTAAGTCGTACGTGTTGACGGGCATATCCTTGGAACTCAGGCTGGCCATCATCGGAGTCAATCTGTTGTAAAACGTTAAGATTGTGACCGGCTTGAAAGGAAAGCAGTTGGACATGGACCTTCTTCCCCGACTAGTTTCGGAAGAGTGCACGTAAACCGGGTGCTAGTTTACAGGATACTGTGTTGAGATTGCATATTCGACTACCTTTTCACATCTTATGGTAACCCGTATGTACCCTCTGCCGGGTTTAGACTCGAAGTCTTTGTAAGGATGAGAAAATTCAGTCCATTTGGGTCTAGAGAAATGCCGACCAATCTAAAGAAGGTGGAAAAATTATTACAGATCAGATTGAAGATTGAAAGTGAAACTATCGTCCCAAAAATGTAGGAGGACTGGCGACGATCCGGTGCCCAGTTGCAAACCGGCACTCAGACACTTCTTGGATTGCATACGAAACTACGGTCAATTTGTAAGAAAATTCAACACAATTCTTTTTTGTCATCTTGATTACACACGGGTTTCAAATAGGTGAATGAAGTCTAAAGAGCCTTGAATCAAGTTGAAGAGAAAGTGAACGAGGGGCGGTTAGCTTGAAAAACTTCTGAAAGGTGGTGAACTGTCCACGGTGTCCACGATTGTCACGATTGACAGTAAAGTAGTCACTAAGTTAAAAAAAGGGAGCTATGGAATATGACGGTAGGAACTTGAATGCGTTAAGAACTATCTAATGATCGTTTGGCTACTGAATAAACGAATATCGCAGTTATTAAGTCAGCGTTTTAATGGTGAAACAGATCGTAAACCGCTGGCTTGGCAAAAGTTGTTAGAGGAAGACGGATACACCGGAAACGTTGTCTACAAGAGCACAAGTTCACAATCATTTGTGTACTCAAAACTAGACAGTGGACAGTGGAGTGGTCGCCATGAACTGGTGGATTAAGTAGATTCCGCGAGTTCGTTACTGGATGGACGGCTTGATTATTGGATAAATTACGATAGCATTGATTAAATCATGACCCCAGGATTGGGGGTTCTGAAAAATATCTGACGCAACAGTAGAAATAAATACACTTCAAAATGAAGGGCTAAGAATGTTAAGCATGGTGGAAGGGACCTTAGGAAAATCATGGCGAGGTCTTGACCCGGATAGTAAATGCTGGGACCACGTGAGTGCCAATGAACTCAAGGTATTAATCACAACTTGCCACGAGGTGATCGGACCTCCTGCTCCTGAATATGCAGTCTTCTGGAGGGAAGATATTACTGGCCGGGGATGAAAAACGATGTGACGTCTTGCATCCTCATAGGTCAATAACGTCACCTATTGGAAGAAGACAGTCGGACCGTGCAGCGTTCAACACAGCCGATTTCTTTGTCTCATACTGGAACTTCTGTTCAGTCGATGATATAGTTGCTGTCCCTAATCATTACAATTGACAACCAGTATATAAACTTATGGCCTGCTTGCTCACTCACTCACTCCCTCCCTCACTTAGTAGTAACACAACACAGATATCTTGATAAAACACGGCCTTTGGGCCGAAGGAAGGAGTGACATGGACCGGAAGCCACCATAGCGAGTGGGATGATGAATGGACGTGTTAGGACGAATCACTGCGTATCAGCAAACATGTTTATGTTTCAAGGGCCGTCATTTTTAGCCATGATGGTTCAAATTGCCTGGAAACGAATAAGATGCGAGCCACTCCTGACTACCCCTTGTCATCCGCAGTTAAATGAGCCAGCGGAACTGAGCACCCGGACGATTAGTTGATTGCCAGCGGCCACAGTAATCCAGTAGGAATTTGCACTTCCTCTAGGAGTATAATCTCACTGACTACCCCCATAGCAAACATGGGTGAAGCAGAATTCCAAACGATGCAATAAGTAAGTCTTTTATCACCCGTGGACCACTACAGCGGATTTGAATGAATTTATCTCAGGTGAGCTCATAGAGCCTATGATAACTTTGTCCAAGCTGACCGGCAGTAAAATAATCAGAAGGAATGTCCAAGGTAAAGCACATAGGGCCAATGTACTGCGGTCGCCTACGCGAACTACTTCAGTTTACCTCGTTCTTTTAGCCTATGCATGCAATTTACCGTTTTGGATTGAAGCAGTCGACGGGGTTCGTGGGTGCTTTCTGAGCATAAGAAAGGTTGGATGAGGTCACTAGAAAGCAGTACAAAAGCTGTGAGAATCAGGCGAAGGATGACATGAGTTACGAACTGTTTAAGCCATTTTGTTTCAATGCTGGTGCAGTCACTGCTTTTAGATTTGGTTTAAAAAACACAGAATGACGAATGTCGACCTATCCTGGACCCCATGAATAAGGAAAAAACGTTGTCTACAATACTGGCGGTTTGGCACCCGTTCTTGTAATCTCTCATTATAAGTTCATAGGTCCACAGGTGCTTACAGTATGGAAAAAGTTCTTTGTTTATGCGTTCTGGTCTCCGTGTTGGTAGGGGGGAAATTGTGTTAGACAGTTTACAGGCGTAAACAGAAAGTGAATAGGGGTAAACGAAAGAAAACTGCAATGAAGCTGTCAACTCAGCCAAGAACATTAGAGAAACCTTGTATCAGATATGAGTAGTTAATAACCAGTTTGTTTTGGCTAGAATTGTGTTTAGGAAACCTTCACTGCAGTTCGTCTTTCACAAATTTGCAGGTAGAGTAAACTTTTAAAACTGTCAGTTGTGACCACGGAGTTGGACAACGAGTTCCAGTGTGAACATGGTCTAACTGTGAGGTACTTGAGTCTGCACAGTAACTTATCTATTCCATAACTTGGTTTCAGCTTCAGACTCCTCAAGACATTCATCATCATTCATTGAAAGAAAGTTTACCATTGGCTGGTGTAGTGGCCTCTGTTGGTAACAATTAGGGCTATCCTAAGGTGATAAATATTGCGTTTTTAATCTTAGTCCGAAAGTCACGAGTATTCGTCATATTCGTGATTCATGAATGTCGCATAAGGAAGACATATTGCCTCTTGGTGATAAGTTTGAGGTCTTCAACCTAGGCCTGGAAAGTCATCCAGCATACTCTGGAGACCGGTGAAAATAGCACAGTTGGGCATTTCTACAACCACCTTTAAAGAAAAGTGTGACTTTAAACTACCGGATACTTGCTACTGAATCGTTCTAACAAGAGCAAAACTTCAGTGTGGCGTTTCATTTCAAAAGGGGCTGTCTGGGAAATTTATCCGAATTAGACGGCCACGGTCAACTGGGGGTGACAACGTGATGATTGCGGGTTACGGTCTAGCAGTTTGCGGACGACAGCACGTCATAGACATGTGCATCGGCTGGGACGATGCGACCACAACAAATCAGGAGTGTCCTGCCTACCTTTCTGTCATTAATCTGAAAACTGCCAAACAGGTGAATCCTGTGTAACTCAAGCACCAGCAGGATACGTAACCAAGTGCTTTACGTATTACCATCTACAAAAGTGCAGATAACCTCCACTACAATGGAGTCGTTACCGCACCTACATCTGCTGCTTTTCTAACTCTACCGCGTCGAGGATAGTACTGGGCTCCAGCCTGTAGAACAAGTCAGGTTCAGAGCAAGATGTGTATTCACTGCACCACACAATGTCAAATAATCAGATTGGTTAATGCAGATATGGCGTACACGATTAGCTGCACTCCACCACAAAGCCAGTTCATTTTATGTTATTCGTCTCATGTGTTTGATTACGACAAACAATGGAATTAATCAAATTCCTGAAAACCCATCAGTGATTTTGAGCTGTTTAAGGGGATTCGCAGACGGTCAGTTAACAATGAACGGTTAGAAAGTACTGCCATCGTTCTTGTTACTTCGGTGGTGTAAGTCTCCAGCACGACGAAGGACTTCGAGTCTAAATTAGTTGTAGCGACGGCTGAGTCAGGCTGTTAAACTTTACTGAGCTGTATCATTATCCCGTTAGTGTTGCCTGTGATAGACCTCTACACCCATATTTTCGCCAGCACGTTGTCTAGTTCTATATAACTAGCTGAATTTAATCATACCATGATCACTATGATCAGGTGAATCCGTGATTTCTAGACTGCTTATCATGTCAACGTAGTTGGTGGAAATGTAATCAATATCAGATGTCGCTTTGCTCACTGACTACCTCGTGTAATCCCAGGCATGCTGGAGGAATCCAACTCCTATTGATGCCTCGAGGAAATCCCCTGCGACGGAGGATATTGCAGTCTTACCCAAATGGTTCATTAAGTCCCGCTGTGCGAGATTAAAACCTTCCATTATTTAATTTTGAATGCAACCTAAAGATGATTTCTTGCAGCAGAGAGTCAGACAAAGCTATATCAACGTCCCTCTGATTCTCAGAACTTAAAACGCTTACTATGGAAGGGACAGGGCATGGCAGACCACAACATAGAATACCACGGGTAACAACACAAGTACACTAATTCAATCATGACGAGGCGTTTTCGTACACGGTTCCAAAGTTGAGATAAAAAGAATTCTCTCAAACCCGTCATCAGTATTACTCATTTGAATGTTTACTTGACATCAGCATTATTCGGTGTGACTCACTTGACTGTTTACTTAACACAAAACGTGACTATTGTATGGTCATTTACAGTCCAACGTGTCAGAGACCCATTCACTGTTTGTATGACATAAACACGATGATGCAGTTTATCCAGCAAATAGCAAAATGAACAAGTGCTAGAAAATGTACGGAACATACGTGATTTTAGTTACAAAAAGTCCGGTTTATATAGAACCCGTATCATGCCATCTCAGGTGCGCATCTGAATGTTGTGGCAAATGACTCCTACTGCCTAAGTGAATTCGAGATTTTTTCTGTGTTTACACTTTGTGAACCTGCGGAATAAGGCACTTTATTTGGTTGTCTGGTTTAATTCACTGGTGGAATTTCGAGGATTTTGAGTATTTTCCAAGTGAACATCGCCCACACTTGACCATAGCCGACGCATTTAACTGAGTCTTTCGATTAGCCCACTGCGAAAGAAAGCTTTAAACTCAAGCTTCGTTCCTGTTAGAGCTCATTCATAGTGTACCTCCTCGTCCCCACCGAAAGTTTCACTGCAGCCCTCGAAACTTGTGAGAATAACTTGTTATGCACAATGCCACTAACTTCAATGCAGGCACGATCGAATAATCGTATTCAAACGTTCAACCACAACCCTTTGGGAAGTGATCAGTTCGCCGGATCATTTCGAAAGGGGAACAAGCGGAACCGTTCTGCTCAACCAAAGCGATGACCCAGTAATTAGGACTTCTCACTTAGGTTTAATTTACTGTCTTCGTTAAACTAGTTGAACATGGTTCGAATCAAGCGCAGTGGTGGTCATGAAATTTGAGGTTTACTCAATAAGCAGTGAAAATCGAACCGACTAATAAGACGTCCACACTGTTTTCGCCTTCCCGAGGTGCGTCCGATACCTCTCGGTTCGTTAGTGTGTTTGTTACGAGCGAACTGATAGTTTGCTCGTAGTCAAGCATCTCCTATTCAGTTCACCCGAGGATCTAACTTGTCATCGGAACATGCTCCTAGAAAACTGCCAGAATTGGAATAAAGCATTTGCATTTGCTAACAATGAGTAATTTGTGATGTCCCCTGCGACATTATTGAAAATTTAATGGGAGCTTGGGATATTAAATTGAAGAGGATTAGAGTCAATAGTTTCCTGTGATTTTGTTTTAAAGGAAACATAAAAGTTTGTTTTCATCCACTGACTGAAGCATGTAAAATTCGTCAAAAATTCTGCAAGTTTGTGCCGACCAATTTTAGACTCTTGACGAATTTTGACGTTCACATAAAAAGCTTGCTAGGTTGTCTGGCACACAATATAAGTTTAATCAGAATGTTGCTAGAATCCTTATCATCGTCAACCCAACATTCATTTTCGTTTTCACTGAAGGGCTTGTAAAACACACTGAAGGCTTTTGTGATAAAAGGGATAAATTAGCGATTAGCTTTGAGGTGACTTTTGGTTAGACAGAAAGTGAGGACTCTTCCGTAGATAATGACAACATTTACAGTGAAGATATTCTTGTTGACATGAGACGCTTGGAAACGCATCTCCTCCAGATTCGCAAGCTGATAACGGAAGAAGGTAACACCAACTAGTGAACGATCAACTGTATATGTGTTGCAACTTGTACCCGGATAAACGGTAGGATCATCCCCCCAAAATATGTGTAAGAAAAAGTCTATTTGTCTTTGAGTGTTACTCACTTAGGTAGGTTGATACAACCGTCAAATGTGATAAGCAATGAATCAACGAACTCTGATCTTGCTGCAATGGTGAGTAACCATTTTATCATCGAACTCTGTCAGTAGAAAAACACAACTTAGCTGTTTCAAATGTCATTGTTCAGGCAAGTCACATCAACCGTTAACTATAAGTCGATCACACCAGCGGTGTTTGCCTAAGTTTCTGTTTACTGATTGCAATATTTTAGATTAATTTGACTTATGGGCAATTTTCGTACCATAAGGATAACCATAACCTCACGGTCACGATTATTAATCTTGGGGTATATGAACATGACTGCATGATGTGATCTCTATTCGAACTCCTCTTGATGAACACCGACAAAGACGAGGTAATGTGGTGTATTTTAAAGCCGAGGTAATGAGGTCTACTTTAAAGCATCAACTGTCGAGCAAAAATATACACTCAGTTTGGGTTTTCTCCCTATAAAACGTTAAATTTGATCAAGCCTTAATCGTTGATCGTGAACTGTACCAAGGATATGTGTTACTGGTGAGCCGTATTCGAGGCAAAACTTGATTCTAGTTTCACTTCTAAAGATTTAGATTGAATAGCCAGTTCGATTGCAGAAACTGCTATCAGTTGTGTATGGCGTTTAAGTACAGCTATCTAAATCCCCGACTGCGTGTCAGAAACACACAAGCTGCCGGCAAACAGCACAAAAATCAGTGGGTTTGACCTCTGACTTTGTAGCACCTCTGTTGCTATATGGGATTATCACGTGATAAATGTATAAGCTTCTGAATCTTTGAATCAACTACCCTTCAAGATTGGTCGGGGTTGTGAAGATAAACACAATGAATAACCTTCAGTTGGTAACTTGTGTTCATCATGAGAAACGCTTTGTCGCTCTGTTCCCGAGAGACTCTCAGCATTCGTTTTAATCAGCCACCTATTTTTCCTCAATTTATGCTAGTCAACAAAGTCAGCCTATGCATTCAAATGATAAATGTTACAATGAGTTGTATAACAGTAGAAACTAATTAATCCAACCCGGAATGAATCTATTTCGTCTCACCATAAAGTATGCTTCACCGGGCAATCGAATCACCAGAAACTGGTTTGCAAATAGCACATTATGTGTTTTATTCACACGTGATCTTACACTGTCATGAGATAATATTTGTCGAAGGGCATGGGTACTGAAACGGTTGACTGTAGGCACCGTTGTAACAACTTCACAAACGTGGATCTCAGAGGTTTAGTACACGGTTAACAAGCTCATATGTAACAATTTACTGCATCACACAGGGAAAAATATAGCATGATAGTTTGGCGACCTAAGCGTCCACTTCAACACGTCAACAGGCGGGAGAGTTACACATTCCGGTTGTACCGGATCTTTGCCAAATTTAGTGTATCAGTCGTTTGTCCCATGGCTTATGCCTTAGTGTAAAATCCACTGAATACAAACTTAGATTGAGAGCTCCTTCTGAAACCATATCCTCTCTTAATCACCTTATATAAGATGCTCATTCTTTAGGCATTCGGTTGCTCGCCGAGCCTAGCATTTAGATTACAAGCGTTTCATCACAAAATGGGGGTGACATCGTCAGTGTTTACGGATTTGAGCGCCCAAGTCGTCTGAATCAAACCCATACACACTGATGGTGTCACCTCGTTTGGCGATGAAACTTTTGCCACAAAAATCCATGCTCTGTAAGCAACCGGGTACCTAAATCTAGAACCCGAACTACAAACAACACCACTATTTCCAACAGCCGTGGCCATTCTCCCATGTTGAGTAATTGGAAAAGGTTGGCTTGTTAATCCACTACACTGAATCATGGACGAAAACCATGATGAACAATTGCTCTTGACAAATCCCAATAAGCTCAGTACAGTTACATAGGTTCAACTAAATCAAGACAGTTCGTAAATTACACTGAAGGGCTTAAAAAATTTCTTTGGGTTATATATAATGCGTTACAAAAATTCCAAACCTCTGTACACTAGCTTCTAAACACCTGTTACAATTATTTTTCACATAGTCCAATATTAAATTGCAGTGATCTAGCTGCTGAACTGGTTACAAAAAAAGACCGTGGCACAGTCACAACATCTTTTGAGTAGACTGGTTTCGACTTCTCATCGGCTTGGGATTATTTCAACAACACCAGACCAGGTCGACTAGCGCTGTTTTTTACCAACCGTGTGAATTGGGCGAATAATCACGATGACTTAGTGTTCAGTCTGCTTCCCCATTCTGTCTACTGGCTAAGCAGAAGGTGGTTCAAGGCAGTGGACACGGACACAAGATGTGATGGGGAAAGGTTTGGTGAAGACGAGAAAACTTGTACATGAGTGGTAACGTCAACGAAGATCATCCTACCCGACCCCATTGAGAGCACACCGTTCTCAAATATTTTTCAGAGGGCCATGGATGGGTTCACAGAATTTAGCTATTGATTAGTTTCAGCGACATTATATAGTCCAAGCGGCAACTCCAGCGAGAAAACTCCAGTGGACGCGTGAGGAAAATGATAAAAACGATTTGAATTTATCGGCCAAATAAAACCCACGTCATCCACGATCGAGCTTAACTTTCGCATTTTCATACAATTCACGACCATGGAGTCCATTAAGTTTTACTTGGCTTCGCTTTCTTCAGATGCTTTCCACAATCATTCGCCACCCTGTACGGATTCTTGTAAAACCGAAACGCCATACAGCCGAATACCACACATAAGCGCACTTGTTAGTTAGTCGCACATCTGTGACGCATATTTGTGACTGAAGGCCACAGGAAGGTGTGTATATCCATTGTTTAGACTGAGGTCGAGGCTAAGCTAGCAAAATGCCAAGCCGACCGGACTGAAGCAACAACTGCGATTAAGGTCAAGGGTCAAACAATGTGAATGTCCGTTCGAAGATAGGGCGTATCCATTGTTGACTTAGGGTAGATTGGTTGAAAGAATGTTGTAGTTGCTATCACCTGGCCTGGATGCAGGTGTTTATGAAGAATGTAGCTGTATTACTAATAAGTAGTGTTGCGGATTTGTGATTTTAGATGAGACCCAACTGTGAAAAGCCAGGGCTTCGGCCGCAATCGAACCAGCGACAGACAGAATGCCTCAACACGATAAGCGGTCTACCAGTTGAGCATACTTATTAGCAATGCAATTTCTATGCTTAGCAGTGGCGCTAGTGGATTCCAGCGTGAACTGTGATAAATCCTGTAGGGATGGTCGATCCCCTGGATCATTTGATGAATTCCGTATAAGACAGTGGGACGGGTGGGCAACAGAGTCCGAACGTGAACTTTCCGAGCTCCTGGTATGGCTTCGCACCTCAGCTGGTACAGCGCTTGCCGCGTTGAGGCATTCTATGTCTGTCGCTGGTTCGATTTCGGCCGAAGCCCTGACTTTTCACAGTTGGGTCTCATCCGAAAAAAATGAAACGTTCAAATAAGACCTACAGGGAAGCGTGAAGTGTGTTTCTGTGACCGTTGCCCTTGGCTACTTATGTGCCAGCATGTGAGCTCACTGTAAGCTGTGGGTCACTTCACATCACGGACTACACTGTGTCAATCAAAACAACAGTATGAACCGTGTGGAAAGAAGCGTAAACATAATGAAAAGGGAATTTTTTTCAACGTTACAATGCACACGATTTTTGAACTGTCTTTGTTACTGTATTGCTGTGGTGTTTTCTCTGAGAAGTTTTAATCTTAGGACAACAAAAAAACCAGCAACGGACTGATAACATTCTTATTTACTGCTTATTTTGAAAAGCAGTTTACACAACTTTGTTCACTGTTACAGAAAGCAGCAGTGAGAAAACTTAGCAATAGAGAATGTGTCTTAAATGAAGACTGTTAACAAGCATGGTTGTCAAGTGTCGAGTAGTGTGTGGGCAACAGCAACAAACAGCTGACAAGTCCATCCATAGGGGAAGCATATGTAGAAAATTCCATACTCATCATCACTGATGTGATGTGATGAGAGCAATAAACGGGAAAATTATTGGCATGTCAAAATCAAACCTTTCTAAGGCAGCGAGTTGATAGCACAGTCAAGGCTCATACATCAAGACAGAAAAATGTCCTTTCTTGATGAAACAGTTGTAAGAAAATTGGTCACGTTAAACTCCAGGTTTCCTACATAATTATGCGATCGATTCTGACGGAATCCAGAAAAGTCAGTGGTAAAAAATCAGCGGCTGTAGAAGTGAGCAACTGCATTCGGAGAATGATAGCATTACATTAGTAAGGATGTGTGATTCTACGGGAAATGGTGAATATAGGAGTGTGAGAGGTAGATTCCACGTGACAGTTCACAGTTTAAAAGACCACCTGAAAGCCAACAGTGTGGTAGTCACACTGGTACTTCCCATTCCTGTCGGTCCAGGTACATGGCTTGTGTAGCCATCCATTACACTGATGTCAAGTACATTAGCCCCATCCTTGCGAATTACGGTCGTCTCGAGCACGATGAACGTGGGTTTCATTGGCACTTGTGGCTAAACGATAACCGTATGGCCGAAATCGCAAGGTCTTTTCGCCAAGTCTTTAATCACTCAGTTGTGCTGAGTATAACGTACGTTCTATGCGATCCAACTCTACAGAAGAATGTGGGCGTGACCTTCTAGTTGACCACAGTCGTCACGAAAGAGAACTGACTGTTCACTTCGTTTGCCTTGAGAATTCCGCGCCCCTGTCCTTAGAAGCCCAAATTGAAGCTAGATGACTGCAATGAAGGTCATGGGATGATGTGCAGTCGCAATAAAGTAGCCAACGATCGGAGAGTGGAGAGCGGAAAACTTCCTGAGGACCATGATCAACCGGCCTGTAATAGAATGTGTCCATTCACTCCTTATGAGTTTCCCTCCTGTTGGACATAGCCACACTTAACGTGTACCGAGATGTCAATCTCTCTCCTGATGGAGCTAAACGAATCCCCTTTAACTCCGTTCCACAGAAGTGGGTACTGACTGCAGGGCAGTCCCTTCGGTATTGAGTTGCACTGAGTGAGGATGATGGTAGGTAAACTCGGAATACCCAGACGGTCCAGGCTAACTCAGATGTGAACGTAACTTTTTGGTGTGTCTTTTGGAATGCAGGGCCGAACAAAATGGCGGGTTGTGCAGTTCATAGCTTCGAGAGGTTTGCGGTAAACTCGGCTCAGAACTATGGAGCGATTCATTTTGGAAATCAGGTTCCCTCTCAGCAGATATACGCGTTGATGCGATCTTACGGGCGTTTTGATAATTTCATTTAGTGTTGCAAGAAGTTGCAGCTGGTGATTAGTGAGGGCTTTACCCTCCTACGTGCAGAGGATACGTGGATAGGTCATCGTGTCAGGAGCGCCTAGTGAATGGATGGTGTCTGGGCCGAATTCAACAAGTTCTTCAGCAGTCGCTGTCGTGTTATTCTGATGGTCACCGCAGATGATCATGAATTTCGACTACTGGGCTGCAGTTCAGGCAGCTTCAGTGCACTAGCTGCGCCTACAACCTTATCCTAGGGACTTTTCGGATCACCTTCTAAGAGGACCAGACCAACAGCACGAACAAAAACCTCTGTCCTTATCATCGTGGAGCTGGCAACTAAACCTCGGTCGTATCAAATCCAGCACATCATCCACCGCCATGATGAACAGTGCAGGTGATTACCAGCCAACATGGCAAATATTGCTCTTGGACCGGGAGACAGGGCCTGCGAGTGTTACGGACGTATGAAGATAAGAATTGGCAGCGTGTTGTGGCAAAGGTGGGGGAGCATCGAAAACTGAGTCCGATCTGATGATGCAAAATGGGGTCAGTTGTCTCGAACACCCTGATAAAAGCCATGATATGGTTGTAAGATGCTAAGTAGAAGGTCTGAAGCAACAAATGAGGTAGTAGAGTGGCCTCGAGGCAAACGTCACGGCGTGGAAGTGCAAACCGATGAGGAGGGCACATGCGAACACGTGTCTCGAAGTTCTACCAGTATCTTATGAAAATAACGTACTGAAGTTTAATACAAGGTGATGGGTCTAAGTTCGCTGGGCCGGGATCACTTAAGCATTTTGTGGCAAGCGTGATGCGGGAACGACACAGGTGGTTTAGGTAAGCCTCAGTCATCAAGGATCGGTTGAATTGTTCGGCCTGGACACCACTTCCTGTGTTTCCGGTGTTTGGGTGACAGCTTATTGAAACCCAGAATGGTTTTCTCCATGCACTTCTAGGTTCGGAGTGCCTCTTGACCTGTGTCCGGGTCTACCGGCAAACATTCGGGAGGCAGAATCATGCGACAGTAAAGTGTCATTTCATTTTCAGACCTATGTCAGGAAGAAGGGAATGGGAATCGTCATTTCCTTCGTTGTCTGTAGCCAGCCTCTAAAACTGATAGAGTCAGAGGGGCTAAACCGGATACCAGTTTCTTCATACGCTTACATTGGGACACGGATCTGCCACCTTGCTATCTCTGGCAGCCGCGCCGAAGAAACAGAGTGGACGTTGCACAATAGAATCGGACTAGGCATGCGTATGACGTGACCCAACAACCTGGTTCGAATTATTGAAACCAGTTCGTGTAAAGGGGCGTTTTCTGCCTCAGACACTGCTAAAATTGTGCAGCTGTCTCACGGGGGCAATAGCTAGTGGATAAAGATTTATGAGGACAGACAAGCTGAGAACAACATGAGCGGGGAGCTGTCAGGATTCATAACTTTAGAGCAGCATCGCGCACAGAGTCATGCTTTACATTTTCTACTGCTGTCTGAGAAGCATACACCTGGTCAATCTCTTCAATATTTGATATGATCTCAGGTGGACCATTTTATTTGCACAGATTTGACTAAACAATGGATGGCTCCAGCCTTCCAGATAGATGAGTAACCTACTCATCGAACTGTGTCACCCTAATTCAGGGCACGTATACGTTCATTGCTTATCTTAATTTCGTTCAGAATTAATGCAAATTGTTCGAGCCAGTGCTCCCTAAGAGTACTCTAATTTATTTTGCACTTACTGACATGGCGCTCAACCAAATTCTGCCTCATTTTTTACTGAAGTAAGCTACCGCCTCAAAACTGTCATAACTTAACTCGTAGATCTCGGGAGAAGGGTGGTTCATTTACTCTCACACATTGCCTTCAAACTGTGCTCACTACACAGTTTTCAGATCGATTCGCTGTATATTTTCAGCTGACAAGCCAAGATCGATGAAGTTCTGTGGGCCTCTGTACACCGTAGAGTTGTATTATGAAACTCAGTCATGCGACTTTGCTATGTGGAGAGACGCACATTTCAAATAATTCTTCCCTTCCCACACACGTCTTTGCGACTGACGCATGAGGCGGTCGATATTTCGAGTTATTTAATATTCATGTGGAAGCCATCTTGGAAGTATGACATTTCTGGTAAGTCGCTTTGGGCTCAAGTTAATATAGTTAAATCTTCGAAGAAAAGACAACGTTTGGGCGGAAATCTTCTAGAGTGTTCGACTGCATTACTTTTTAAACCAAAGCGATACGCGGCAATGTAAATACACTATCGAGTGTGTCAATAACCGAGAAGTGAGTTATTAAACATTCGCGTTAGCCTGGTAGCTATTATTCTCATCACAGTCTGTTTTGTGGTTCCCCGAAGACATTATTTTTAAAGCTTAATCTAGCTCATAATTTCTTCTAATTATATTGTGTCCAAGAATTTATGGTGGAACCTCTGAAGACCGGTTTGTATCATATGAACTAGTCCTTTATCTTCCAAGCTATCATCCCGGTAACTCTTCACAACTCTAGGGAAACATCCATCACGTTGTCGTTCCGTCGGACAACAATGATCAAGGGAATGGCCTCTCTTTCGCCTATGTCGCAACCACTGAATCAAAGCAGAGCTTGAGTTTCAAATAAATATCTCAGTCGAATACGCGTGAACACTTCCACCGTTACTTTCGTATTGCGGCGATTTCTTTTGCTTATTGGCTGAAATCGATCGGCTACCTGCGATTGGCTTGCACACCAGCAGACATCTTGGTAGGGGGTTTGACGAACATTTCGGTTCAGTGATCAGCAAAATGGTGGACGGCTGTTTCAACTTGGCTAACTTTCATTAGCAAAGTGCACGTCAAGCACGCGAACCAACGGCCAGTGAAAGTGTCTGGTGCTAGTTCTAGCATTTACTCACTAGGCCACGGGGCTGCTGTAGGTGAATTCACAGAAACATAGATGAATTACGTTACTCAATCCTTGCGCTTCGCATAGTACACTTTTATCTGACTCGCTCGTCTTTCAATTTGGAATTTTTCTATCTCGTAAGGACTGTGCGCCAACTTCGTCGTTTGGGCATTACCAAGTAGAGAATCACGGGTCAGTACAATATACGCAGCCGTCAAGTGGATACTACTGATCGCATCTAGCGTACCTGACCTATACATATTTACACAAACCTACACGTATCACATGTGCAGTCTTTCTGATATCACTAATCCCTTTCTTAACGCTCGAATGTTGGAGCAATCTGGAGAACAGACCGCATGTCTTTAAACAATTCCGTTCCTACTTTTTTTCAATGTTTTTTCTTCCTTCATTCCATTCCGGATTATCATTAATTCTGCTCCATCTACTCTTGGGCAAGAACGACTCCCGTGCCCCAACGTTTGATTTGGCCAACTGCTGGTCTACTGCAACTTTGAATGATACTATCTGAGTCACTCCTTCCGCTGGCAATGGTAACCGTTTTGCGTCTCAGCGACGCACTGACCTTTTCAATGTTGAAGCAACGCCACCCTATTTCTGTTCAACTCTTCAGCATGCCCTTGCCAATCTTGCTGGCTGAGGTTATGCTGAGTCATAAAAATTACACTAAAGGAACCTACAGCTTCGTTCTCATATTTCGGTGCTCTTCTGTGGTTCCCTCTGATTTGTTCACCAACATCCTTTACATGCCTGTCCGCCAGTAACTCCGATTTCAGACGCACTGAGAATATTCGCAACCTTTAGAATCTTGGCAGTACTCTTGGTTGGTTGTCACCCGTCGAACGTTAGCCTGAAGCTTAACAGAGCTTCAGTGGGTACTAACAGTGGATGTTCAAACTCGAAATAACGAAAATACTGATGAACACATTTTAGAGGTTTTGTAGAGACAGAGCCGCTTTATCCTTGAAGTACGCAAACTGACTGATTCATTTAACATGTAACAGCTGATGATTTTCCAAAAGGAAATTTTCATGTGGATACAGTAGCAGCATAAAGGATATACGTGTTGAGTACTTTCTTCAAATCGAAACAGTTACTATTTGAGAACAGCCTCATTCCTTGCCCGGGGATTGTACAGCTTACAATATTCACCATTTTCTGAGTCACTCAGCAATAACGAGCTTCCACTGAGGTCCCACGCAGTGCACGATTAACCCCGATGAAAGAGATTCAACGAGCTCAATTCTCAACTAAGGATTGTTCATGGTGTCTGTGAGTGATTAGAGATGTGGCCGTTCGATCATGTGATTCTGTGGGTATGGATAAGAATCCTGACCCTTTCTGATACCTTGGCGTGGTGGTCAGGCTTGCGTGCTGTTTTGATCCGGAGGGCTGTGCTGACTGTGACTACGGTCATTGCGGGTTCAACCTTGTCAGATTGGCCGATGGGGAGCAGCCAGACAAAAAGCAGATGCGTGTGCGTGAGTGGCTGTGGTCTTCTCTACATACTTTTCTTCGGCTTTGTTGGTGTGTTGTATGATGAATGGTCTGCCTGGCTTTTCATAGTCCAATGAGAATTCTCTTTTTCAACGCTATCTTCCTTGGGATGCAATAACCTGTACTCCTATACTGCAATGCTTCTTGTATTACACTTCAAAAATCTTTCTTCTCAGTGTAGATCTCGTCATTGCAGCCTCTCTGTTTAGTTTCCGAGAGATAAGAGTTTCCTTTCCTTATTAGCCAATCAAGTGGCTAACCAGCATTGGCCGGCTGGACAGAAAGGCCCCACTGGCACACCTCCCGGTCTTATTCCTTCGGGTTTACACTGGATATGTGGTGTGTTGGTGGAACTGCAATTGGTGCAGCGCAAGCCAGTTGCAGTGATATATAAGCGCAGGCGTCCTTTGGCTTCGGTCACTGTGACAGGCTTATCCGAATCGGAAGCCGCCAACCATGGATGAGAATGTTAAGATGAGGTTGGAACTAATCGATACAATCCGTGCGGCTGATTCATCTCAGATATAAATGTGGATTGTCTGTGGTTGCTAGGGTTGATCACGTCGGCTGAACAATATCTGTGACACGCGGATGTTTGTCAACGGACCTTGCGTATGGTGTCCACACCACAAGTGGTCGACACAATAGGTTATTTGGATGGAACTATTGCCGGACGAGAGGTATATTTAGCTGAGCGTTAAGGAAATTAATTGTAAACAGATGTACGGGCAGATCTAGACTTTGATTCACATATGGTGCGAGTTTGAAGGCATGTGGTTTCAGTGGTCTGCCAGATTAGGAAGAAAAAAGCTAATATTGTGGTGGATTATCAAGCCGGTGTTGAGGGTGTTCCAACTCTCAGCGGAATACATCGACCAGGCGGTAAGCTACGTCCAAAAACCCAAAGCGAGCGGGACGGAGACAGTATGGACGACCGGATGAGCCATCGCTTAACCGGATGGGAACAACGGACGAGACATGGCAGGCAAAATGAGATGGATAACAAGATCAGAGGCATGATTGTTCTAGCTTTAAGAAGAATATCTCGATACGGTTGTGGAATATGGCCAGAGTTCACAGTGGATGGATTGCGGGCAGCAAGAGCGACCGGATGAGACATCACCCAACGAAATCGGCCCAACGGACGAGGAGTGGCAAACGACAAACGTTCTGACAGAAAAAGTCGGGCACACACAAACCGGGGTGAAGTGCACACGACGTGTGATCAGAAACCGGGGTTGTTGTGGGACGGAACTATGACGCATAAACGTGAGTGTGCACGTAGCATGGTGACCAGCGTGTTTGACGAAAAAGAATGTGCTTTGTTGGAGGCCTTTTCGCTACAATGTTAATCGATCCAAACTCCAAAGTCCGTTTGTTGCATGTTGGCCCACACTGACCTGCAAAACTTCAGAATACCAGGGCTAGAATAGAGAAAACTTGTCATAACTGTACGAACCAACTCTTAAGTACTTGCTGCAATAGTTTTGAATTAGTGGCTATTAAATCTTATGGTAGAAGCCCAAACCCGCGACCTCTTTTTCTATGATTTCATCACATCGATCCACCTGAGAAATTGATCGTTGAATCTTATTTTAGACAGAAAGTCGAAATAAGTCGCAACTTTTGAACTCAACTTCTCTAGCATGGATTGAATTTCTAGAACAGTGCTGTTGAGTTAATTAGCAGCGTTGGCACAGTTTGGTTTGCGGACTTCATTATGATCGGGTAAGATGTTACATATCTGGAGACCGTTGTTATACAGTTCATACCAAAGATAAAATGCAAACAACAAACCCATTGTCCTATCTCATTATGGAGAGCGCTGAAGTACAAATTACCGTATACATTTAAATTGACTGTTACTTGTTGAACGTATGCATTTTATCCGTCCATCATTGATTACTTCTGTGATTTATGTGGTCAGAATGCAGGTGCATCAGCTTGAATGTGTGTTGCAGCTAGTGTGACTGTTATTTTACCGTGGTAACGACAATTAATTTGGCAGACTTGATAACTACGGTCTGGGCTGATTGAAGAGTCTTGCATGGGCAGTTAGTCTGCTGAATCATTTGGTGGATTCCCTATGGCAAAGTTGGTTGGTTGGGTAACTAGGTCTAGATGTGGAATTTCTGAACTTTCGGCTGTGTAGTTCGAATGGTGCAACGGTTACTACTCTTGGACGTGTTGTTTCTGTTTCTGGCTGAAATCCAGCTGAAGTCCAAAATTTTCACAATTGAGTCTCTGATGTGTTATCTTACTAGACCAAATAACGGGTCGCCAAGGTCATTTAATTCTGTTGTTTTTCAATGTTCTCACCGAACTTTCAGCCAGAACAGCTTCTACTGTTCTTAAATAAGTGCAGCGCGTAAGTTGTCTACAACCTTCATCTCACAGCAATTAGTATGCCTTTACAAAGCCGACTGAATACAGCTAGACCGTAGATTAAGCTCAAGTACAGGTCTTCAAAACAACCTTCATGTTAGAAAAAACACGAACTGCTACATGTGACACCGTCAGATAACGGTTACTGTTCACGTTTTACTGATAACTGCGTTAAACCGGTTAATACAAAACCTGTTGCTATAGCCATACTAGCAGATTTTGTTGTTTGTCCTAAGTTTATCGAAATGATAAAATTTCCGATCTCATCGAGCACACACTCACATGAGCTGTCAAACCGATGTAAAAATTGGTAAAACTCGTGTTTACTGAGGAAGCCACTCGGATACCATTGTAATCAGAGAAGGATCCCCCAACCTTAATCGTAATTCTAGCGTAAGAAGTGGTTTCACTTGTGGCTGTGACAACACACACTGGCTGAACGTCAAAGCAAACGTGAACACACATCAAAGAGTATGCCGTCAGATAGAGGACTGGTTGGACGAACGGAACTTTATGCCATGCCATTACTTGACATCGAAGGAAACTACATACAAAGTGGAAGCAACTGTAGTCTTCCTGATAATGTATCGTCAAAAAACAACACATTTTGAGGATTACAGAGATTGGGGTAATCTCCCCGGCGAGCTCTTTATTTTTGTGCAGAAACACCTGACGGTCTACTTTGTCTTACCTTGTCTTTTTTTTCTAGTGAACAGTTACTTAGGCACTAATCATACGCTAATCAGTATGTTATTCATTGTGAAGCTTGCTGTTCCGATTTCCATTATCCACGTCATTCTGTATCAAGTGGCTATATTTAATTTGATGTGATCGTGAACACACGAACCCTTATGGGATTGCTATAAAACACATTTTAATGGAAAGCTAAGTTGCACAATTTAGGTCACGACAGGTTTCGCTGCATCCTCAGACTGTTAAACATAATCAGATCAAAACCAAACTGAAAAGCAACTTACAATGAAGTGTCAATCGTCTACTGGTGCACATACCCTAACATTATCAGGGTAGTGAGAGGGTAACGAAAAGTTCCTTTTGAATGTACGGGACGGGTCTACTCCTTCTAACGGTAACTGCCTCGACATCAGAAAGACGGTGTTGTCTGCTCGTATTCAACGACCATCCTAGTGTCGGGTTACTTTATTTAAGTAGTGGACATCTGTCTTCATGTAAATCAGCCGATTGGTTGTGTTCACAACTGTAGGTCTGACGGGAATTCTTTCCGTAGTGTCCAGGACTCTGGATATCTTAACTACCAAAGAAAGAAGTTTGTCACTTTTTCAGCTGCAGAATGCATGTACTTGTTTGCTCCCAGCCTAAGACTCTTTTGAAATCACTTAAGCAAAGATCTAGTGTCTTCGCAGGCAGATACATCTCTAAGAAGATATCCGTTTTCATTTGTCCTCAACACGTGTAAACGAGTCGGCAGTTGACGCAATTTGTGCCTAAACTATTGCCCCACTTAAGCAACAACAGCCGATATTGTTTTGTTCCTAGAGTTTCGGGAGTTATTGGTTGCTTGCCTTAAATTTGTTAGATCCTGTGTTAAGCACTATTTCGAGCTTCCCTCTAAATCAGTAGGCAAGAAATCAGCATATTTTCTATTGGTGTCTTTAACAATCACCGATGCACTTGATCGATTCGACCAGTGCAAAACACCGGTGAGGATATGAAGCTTGAGCGCGTTCTGCGTTCTTCTATTCTACTGTGTTTGTTCCAAAGATGGCTAATAAAATATCTCTTTATAACTTTCCGTTTCTATCCGAGTAGAAACTTTCACTGTCTCTTTCAGTGCCAAACGATTTCAGCTAGGTTGGTCTATTCGAACTCAGTGGTAGGAAGATCTAGTACGCTATAGTCCAGTTAGAATTGACCTCACTGTCAGTCTGAAGTTTGCGAACCGCCAATGGTGTAAGCAAAGCTTGAAATGGACGAACGACCACCGAACGGTACCTAAGGTCGTTGTCACTTCCGGACCTCCCTTTGTTCAAGGTCACGAGAGCTTAACGTCATTCACGCCAAACCATACCTCGCAGTTTATTCACGGCCTGATATTTCAGATTGTAACTTGGACCCAACAAAATCCGTAGTTGGGCCAAAATGGAATTTGTCATGAGTTAGCGGGTTTTCCAGTCGCATTCACATTTACACTACGTACCCATCCTCTCTGTTCACATGTGCTTTCAATCGATTCGAATAAAAAATACCTACCTCCGGTTTAATGAGAGTGACGACGACATAAACAACTTTGAAGCAGCAAATAATCTGACTGAAATTGTTGCAGTGGTGGTCACAATGGAGAGGTTTAGTGCATTGTTACAAGGATCAAAGGATCGGCTTTCCAGTACCCTATATTTTCTACAGAATTCCTACCTTGTCATAAAAAGTGGCCGCTGTGAGGCATTAAGCCCTGTATGGGAGGCCGACGTTGAGGAAGCTTGGCCGTGGTAACAAAAGGGAACTAGAAAAGTGGGATATTCCCCTCTGATGACTTCACAATTTGTCTGTCAGATGTCTTCCTAGGTTGCTTATAATCATTTCTAGAGACGGGTAAGAAATGTTGGACGAACATAATGCGATCAGCTAGCTTGAACGAATGAACGTGATTTTCATTGAAAGCAATCGAAGTCAAGTTAAACCAACTTTTCACGGCATTGCACTCTTGTCCTTAATTGGAATTATTGAGTAGAAATGGCCAACACAAGATTCTAATCAGAAACCGTCCATCATAAATTAGGCTGTTACCTATTCGATAACCTGTCCTGTAGGCTTAGTTGAGGATAAGGTAGCTGAGCTGTTGGGTGTACCCTTCACAAACTACAGTGGCCCAGTTTGCGAATGGGTAGCAAGTTCTCAAACCAACTGAGTCCCAGATGTTTTAAAGGAAGCGGGGTGCCCATAATTTCTTAGGACGATTCTTGAAGTAATTACACTGTGGCTTCTAGACTGAGGCAGGAGAGCTCCGTTAACGATCACATGGTCAAATACTGACAAGACAAGAAAGCGCAACGCACTCTTTGACGGGCTATCAAATTTACAACCACTGTGTCGCGTATATAGCCTGACGTAGTAGACAGTGTGAAGCAGAACCACGTAGCGTCGAAAATGGAAAATTGTTGGGAGCGGTCAGTTACTGAATGGGACTGTGCTCAATTTTTGGTAGACGTTACTACACACTGATAATAGAACACTCTCGGTGGTGAACTTCTGGAGATACTTGAGGCTTCAATAACACAATTCTGTCAGTTCAAATCTACTTGGCGCGAGCTCAGGGAAACAAAGCGCACTAAGCGGTGATAGGTGAATTAGTTTCCGAATTACAGAAGAGAATTTGGAAGTTACTCCGTAAAGCCGTTTGCTTACTGCAATTGCTTCCGGCAGAGGAAGCCCCACTGTTCGGTTATGCTAGGAGAAGTAGAAAATTTCGAAAAGTGAGAAAAATTTGATATACATCTTCAAACAGCAAGAAGGTTCGATTTAGATTTGAAGTCTCGAACGCATTATGTTTGAGACCACAGCCCGGTATTTCGTTTTCTACAATTTTCGTTAATGCCACCAGAATCACACTCTGGAGGAAAAAGTCCGAAGGTTAACTAATAGCGCTTGTCAGATAACTGTTGTCTTCCGTATGACCGCTGATAAAAGTTCGATGAATGTGTTCCTTGTGGAAAATAATATATATAATAATATATATTACGTATATATTATATATATTATATATATAATAGATAATAATATATGAAATATTCTTCAAGTTGACAAGATATACCGTAAATCGCGTGCGTTATATAACGAGCTGTGCACATTGATTTTAGGGATGGAAATTAAAAGTAGATTTGGTGGATATAATGCGTGGTACAGTAGTATGCACTCTAAACTGTACATGCTCGTAATCGGACCGCATTATAGACGACTGATATTTTGTTCAGTTTGGGTTCATCCATTGTATATTACGGGTTACTTGTGGAAACCAACTCGGCCAGAGCGTAACAGATTGATGGTGAGTGGGAAAGTTGACCGGTTCTCCGTAACGAACACAAGTTTCGATACGTATAGGTAGTGTGATGAGTTTCACAGGTTAGATGAGACACAATTATGAAGACTCTGAACTTCAGCAGAATTCCAGCGGACGATGGAAAAGTATACTCAAACGCTGCAGGTGCTCTGTCAGATGAGCTCTGAAGCCACTATCGACCGGGCTAATTATTCCAGTTCTTTTCACACAACCAAAAATCGAAGTTATTTGCACTCCCGTAAACGAAAATCAGTAACATCTCTGGGCTCTCTCCTTCCAGAAGGTCTCGATAAAAATGTGTTAATTCCACAGGGTTTGCGAAGTTTCACCCTACTTTTACTGCTATCAGCCCAATTTGTTATGATTATGACGGTTTTTGGTATGTGCAGTTTATCAGTCAGGAAACGAAACGCTGATATCCCACAGTAGCTGTTCTTCAATAAATCTTACTACGCTCTAGATTAAATTTACGCTTGACCTCTAATCAGGCCTAACGCTGATCACGAATAGAACCCGCTTCAAACTTATGAAATGGAACCAGTTGATCAGGGCCATGTTTCGGCATGGAATGTTATTTATAACAGTCTGTGTCGGTCGCACTTAGAAGGGTATTCATCTTACAGTTCCAAAATTATACAATAAACTATTTAGGCAACAGTGAACTGTGCTTCAGCAGATTGGCATTTCCTTAAATTTTGTGCAATGTGGAATGTACAATGAACATTCCGTTGCCAGTTATTTTGCTTCTTTTAAAGAATACTATGCGAAAAATCTCTTCTTTGAGGTGACTGCAACTTGTCTGTTTTATGTCGGTAGGCCATAAATTAGTTTTCCATCCGTGACGAATGAACTAATGTGTATGGAACTCATGCTTTAAAATCTGATGCTTATAACGCTTTGCAGTGCGCTCAGATTAAAATGGATGGGAACATTTTTATGGGGTCGTGCTGGCTTGCCTTTTGCTTAAAATATACAGCCTTAGGTTACCGAAACACAGCTGTTCAGTCTTTATGAAGGTCATAAGGTTTGGATGATTTATGCGAAGCTCATGCCGACCCGCCTTTTACTGGCATTAAACTGCCAGTCTGAGTGAAACGGAACGAAGCAGTGGGCGGTGCTTATGGGTTCGACTAGTCGTTTAGACTGTGTCGTTTCATTGCGTTTGTTTGATATTTGCCCCATTTACTCTGCAACGTTGAATTGCCAACAATTTCCGCCTGTTTGGCGAGGCCATCGCTGAAAATTTCCCTGCTGGTTAGGCAAAGGAAATACCACCCAAATTAGAGGGTCACGATATTTTACTGTGAAGAATAATTGCAAGTAACTCCACAAAGCATTTGGAGAAATGTACACCCACCATGCAGTATCCATGGCGATAGTGCTACCATTAATGCTGTGGAAGGATTTACTAAATGAGATTCGAACTAACGAAAAAATGCACCGGGTTCAGTGTAGTGAAGCTAAGTAGTGTGGTCCCACAACACTATAGCAGCAATGAACCCACCAAGAGGAAACTTCATCAAAAGATCCAATGCCGCTCACGAATACAACGCTGTCGTCATAGACTTTCGTATGAAAAACGCATGTTCAGTTCATTCCATAAGCCCGGTCTCAGGAGGGTAAGCGCGTGAACGATATCTTTTATGACTAACATCAAAATGTTACTTTTGGCAATTACAGATGATACATCTTGCTTAGAAGGGGCTCCTCACACCGTTGGCAATCGTAAAATTATGACAGCAGAAGTCTCAGAGAAACTAGTAAATGCAGCGGAGTGGAGTTACCGATAGGTAATGTGGGTTGCCCGACGTGTGATAAATATCGCTATTAGCAGAATACATGTTGGTTCCTCTCACGAGGTTTTGGGGCATCCTGCGTGAAAAGAAAACATTTTGGTTGGAAAATCTCTGGGAATACTAAGGTTTACAGGGACGCAGAATGAATGACTTCATGACTTTTAATTGGCGTAGGACAGATTTCGTAGGATTGCGGTTCCAGTCGCGGAGAAAACTCTTAATTGAACTGTGTGTCCCGGGATACGTATTTGGTTTCTTAATTTGAACCATAATATACATCCTGTGAAGCACAAAGCGGTGCTAAGAAGAACATGTCGAACCTTGAAAATTATTAGATCGGGTTTGACGAATGAGCACTTTTAGGGAATACGAGGATGTGCCGTAAATCAGACGTATATCGATCGCAGAACCTTGGTGATGCCGAAGATACTGATGTGAAGTTGTTGGGTCTGACCTTCGTGAATGATGTGGCACGATCAAGGTGTGTATAACGTAGGGGTAGTGATTTGTCTATTATTTTTGCAAGTAACCTTGAGGCGCGTGTTTGTAAGTCGGCCGAAACTAGATTCCTGCAAGAATAGAGCTGAATTAGACAAACAACACAGCGGCAACATATGACTTACCTCAATCCACAATGTTAACAGTTAGCCCACTCCAAATAATTCAACTAAATTAACCGCAACTCACGCTATCCATTTTCCTTGTTACAGTAAGCCATGTTAGCTCAATGAACATTGCACCACTGAGTAGAGCGATCAGCCGGTAGCTACGGAGTACCTGCGAGCATAATCCACGGACCGGACGTTTCAGCCCTTCACTCTGACCTGTCATCAAATTGCCCTCGGCAAGCGAGTGTCTAAGTACACTCGACGCAAAATCCTAGTCTACAGATTGCTCAGGCAACCGGAAAATTCGCGAGCTCGCATAGTTTCATTCCTAGAATCGAGCAAGCAGTAAGCTTTTTTAGTCGCTGATGAAATACGTGAAAATGACATTATGTCGTCTTAAACTGAGGAAGTTAGTATGGGGCAGTGTGATGCCACAGGTGTGTGATTTTAAGTTCTTGGAATGCACATCAACTGGACACTCATGTAGTGTTTCCTGGGTACGCTAGCAATGTTGCGAATGAGGTCCTGCTGCGAACACGAAGGAAATTACGTTACCGTATTGACAACAATAATCTTGGTTCCACGAAAACCGACTTATTTATCTTGGGGCAAATTGAACAGGATTCGAATGAACGCATACAGACAGTACTGTTGCTACATCTTCGCAGCTGAATTCAGTATTTGTCATATTCGGCTACCACTACTGAACAAGAGGGAACTTCGTCACTGATGGTAACGTAGAGTAATTAAACCATCCACCGATCCATTAAATATCCTGGAACCAGCGCACGTACTTTTCGAGAATTAATCCCAGCTCGTCGGATATATCTACGAGTATCGGTAGCACTCATTCACACTAAACGGCAGATGAATTTGGGTGCGCGAATTGGTTAGGCTAGAAGGGAAAGTTTCTGAAACTCCAGCTACAAAACAACATTTAGTGTACAAAACAACGTGGCAACTGTATGAAAGCAGCAAACAGAACGGTTGATATAATCTTCAAATAGACGGAAGTTCGTGTAAAGGCTATGGATTCAATAATATTTTTTAAATGGCGTATGGTTGAGGTTATTGTGCTTTATACGGAGTAGAATTTTGGATCGTGAAGAATCACAAAGCATGTAGTGTGAAAGTGTTACATGAAAGTGTGGCAGCCAATTTTTGCTCTACTGCTAGTGAAAGAGAGCGAACATCTGGGGTTCTGGCACGGACAGCCAAAGTTATATTGGGGCAGAATACGAGACCAATCGAAAAGCTTGACAAATAAGGGCCTATTTTGTTACAACCAAGTGGGTGAAATGAACATCTGGTAAAAAAACAGCATTAGAAATACTTTGTTTTTAATGGATAACAGTTCTCCCTCCGATCTTCATTTACGCAGTACAAATCTAGCATTCTTGATAATATGACTGTCACCATAATCACGAAGGTAGACCTTATTTTGGCTGTTTTTCACAAAGTAAGGTTGACGTGCTCGTTACATCGTATTCAGTTTAATTGGGTTCCATGAGTATAATGTGCCATCCTGTTAAGAAAACATCACCACCGAAGAAAAGCTTTTGATATACCGGAAAGATACTGCGGAAGGCTGCTGGATATGACCTCGGTAGAATGTAACGCGAGAGGTTCAACAAAATGGATCTTATTGATTACAGGTTAGAACAAAATTTCCGGTTAAGACTTCTACGTTCAACAAATTGGAGAAAAACAACAACCGTTGGTGACAGAATTAGGTCAAAACAAACTGTGTTATCCAGTTCATAGCATGTGATTAACATTTCCTGTTGACAATGCGTATCGATATAATTCATCTGAGATTACTATTGTTCAAGCATAACCGGACGTCCAGCTGCTGGCATGATGGAAAACACGAACATCGTACGATCTATCGTACAGTGTTGACAGACGTCTATCAGCGGTCTACATATATCTCATTCATTCGTACTTACAATGACTAAATTGACGTGACAGGACTATTCTTTCGGCTTAAGATGGTTTGACAGGCGGATTAGGGATTATCTTGAAGCAGTCACCCTGCAAATGCCTACAGTACCGTATAATGTTTGGACTCCACGAATACCCCAACCAACTACTTACATCATGAGTTAGTGTCGCCATGATGACATGTAACTGTCGTGACGACCCCATGGACTCCACACGTTCGTTTTGACTATCTGAGTAATTGTGATACACTGGCTATTTCGCAACAAAGTGCCATATCACTTTTTTGGACTGACTTATTCCTGATATTGGTTCTGATTTGATGGATTTGCAAGACAAAGGTATACAGTAGTATTGCGCTCTGATAAGAGAAAATCTTCGTTTCAGCATTCTCCTTTTATACGAAACAACAACAACCAGACTATCTGAATCCAGAAGCTGTGGCTGGTTGTGAATGATGCTCAGTTTGTGGGAATATAACACCTACTGATAATCCTGGTTTCCACATTCTAAACTAATGTTCATTGTACGTAGTTGTCGTTGTGTAATAGTTTATGTGGTTACGCGATTAGCATAATTCGTATGCGTGGCATTGCTTTGGTATCGTCCCCGTCGCGCGGTCTTTTTATAAACACGATTCTCTCTCTCCCTTGGTCGAATGAACAGATGCCGATCGTTAACGGCTTATTTTAAGTTTTTGCGACTAAAATAAATCCACCACTAAAGATACTTTGATTTTTCCAACGTGGACACTGAATTGTTTGAAAACCATACCTGTGTGGTTTGGTGGATATAAGTGCCAGTTGGTTGCACAATGTGATATTCGACTTCACTTATTTGTGTATGTGTGACCGTCTTGCTGGGTCATTTTTATTGGTAACTAGATCTTGAGCAAATCGGTTATTTCCCCTCATAGTTTACTATACTGAAATATATGCATATGTAAACGTTCGTTTGTGCCTCCGTTCCCTTACGCACGCACGTGGCACCAACCACATTTGCGGCTTATTTGTGAGTTTCACGGATGGTTTCATTGTCTTCTCAGACACTCTTATGCACAAACCGATTACAGAACCACTTGCAACATTTACACAAGAAAATATTCGGTCTATTGGTAATCCGCGTTTTCTCGCTTTTGGTTCCGTTTTGCGCATACGTACTAAATTAGTGCACACAAGAAGTGAAACGGTGAACTCGTAAACCTGCTAACATTCGCATACTTTTAGGAAAATAGAATTATATTTTCATTGCGTACATTTATTTTACTCATTATTGTAATGAGTTTGAACTGGAGCGGTTTCTTGATTGGAGAATTTTCAGCCAATCACTGTTCGCACACACGCTGTTGCGGACGGACTTATGGTCAAACTAGAGCCTAACACAGAGGGCGATTAGCTGCAGTTGGATGCGTATTTGTTTCAAACAACCGAGTTTCTAGAAGCAAGGTCGTGAAACAACACAGCAACAAAGTGGCCAATCGAAACGTGGGGACACCTGTCGCTTAATAGCAGTGGTAATCACTGTTGTCCCTCTACACAAGATGTTGTTTTTCTAATAAGTGCCGGTCTGATTCCTGTTCTGATGTTTCCTCGATTGAGCAGCTCAGTACTCAACAGTTGTCATCATTATTTATCGCACATTCCATTTAGTGAACTTTCTGCCTGGATCCCTCTGTTTGGAGGAGCAGTCCTCGGAGATGGTGTATACAGTTAGAAATCACATTCGTATAGCGCAGCGTCACCATGCAGCTAGTGAATTTCCATCATATGGCGGATTCTCTTCCAAATCATATTATAAACATAATGAACAACATTCTACAACTGCTTACCTTGAGTAGGCCGCATGAGCAGCTCAAAGCGGTGGCTGTCAAAATCATCGGTTTGTCGCATGGCCAACTTATAGCGAACCTTTTTAGCATGATCTAGCTAAGGGACCAGAAGCCTTCACAACTTCTATGTCATCCGCAACGTCTGACCAACATAACGAGTAGTCCCCCGTAAAGACAATATGGGTCCACTACCCTATGATGGCTGTACAGAATATCGACAGTACCAACCTTCGCGTGATCGTATGGCAATCGGTCAATACGCTTTACTGCACCTGGGAGCTTTATGTAGATTTTCACATCAGCGCCGGAAGTATTACTGCACTTACCCAACCGTGTGAACCAGCTCACACGTCAGACCAAAGCCATCAGTGTACACCGTTAATGATCGCATAGTCCTCTGTGCAGTTGTAACTAACAACTACTCTTGAGTTCCCATAACTGACGGTTGCCTCCAATGAGCTTGGTAGTCGTGCGCGGTTAATGTTCAAACAGACTCAAGGGATCGAGCCGACTAACATGTTGTGACCAAAGTTGGTGAACTCCACCGTCATCAAAAAGATTATTGTTTACACCTGTTATCGTCCACTTATTGTGGACCTTCGTCGCAACTCCTGATAAGTTTTCACCACTTCAGAAAGTTGCTTTGGATAGAGTTATTCACAACTAACACCATGACTAAGAGAATGCAAATGGTGATGTAGAAGTATGCAGGTTAACTGTGTATTGAACAAGTGGGCATGCGCTCTACCCTTGCCCACTAACATATTAAAATGTCTTTTCTGAAAAGCCATCGAAACGTAGTTCCAACAGGTCTCAGACTAAAAGAACGCGGCAGCGTTTGGTAACGGACCGTTTATTTACAAAAATGTCCGAAAATGTGATAAGTAGTTAGCTCTAACCTATTCTCAGATCAATGGCAGCAATCAAGAGAAGGTAGGAAAAGAACGTGAGGTAGGCTCCAACCTATTCGGCGACACTCGAGAGCGTGCCACGTTAAAAATGCCCAAAATTATCGAGTACGTTAAGCAACACCCAACAAGTTGCAAATAAAACGATTTGGGAGATCAAAACAGTAAAAGAATCGCTAGAAAAGAGCAGACAATCAATTAGTGCAATTGACTGACTTACTGTAAACAGTGGCATCGGGCTCATATAAGGTCTTTTATAGGAAAGAGAGTTGATAAACAAGGTTACAGAATGGTTTCTGAAGGAAACCGCACGACCGTCGGTTACTGTAAATTTAATTCGTTTCGGTAGTACATGAATACGTGATTAACTCGGAACAATATTCCCAATGAGAAAGAGAATGACGTTTTACAACAAGGTTTACAGTCTCACGCTTTCAGTTTTGACTATGCCACATTCAATTTAGGTTTGAAAGACGATCAGTATATTTTTCAAAGCTAATTGAAAAGCTTATCGTCAATAACCAACTCGTTTTATTGGAATGCAGTGGAACAAAATGAGGAGAAATCTGAACAGATTTTCCGTTATTAACAGTTCAAATAAGTAATTTCACCCCAATTAAATATTACTACCCTACAACTCTGGGGAACTACAGGTGGATTCCCTAGAACTTTTACGCAGTAATCTAGCGGTCGGACTGTAGACCGTTGAACATGCACAGACCGTCTGGTCACACTTTGTTTGACCTTCAGGCCCTGAGGACACGGAATGATCATCAGTAACTTATCGACACGTCGTTGTAACAACTCGTGTCATTTGCGCGACAAAGCCACTCTATCCGGTGCGTATTCCACCTACTGACCCCAGAATTTAATTAATGGCTACGTGACAAACTGAATCAACAACTTCTAGTTGAAGTGGACCGTCCTGTGAAGATGGCTCTATTGAGAGTAAACAAGGCTTTTAAAGACCAACCATTGTAAACCTGTAATGTTTGTCTTGTCTCCTCAGTTGAGGACTGAGGATGAACGAAGTAGTGCACGAAACAACGGACTAAATGTCCGGTGAACAGTCAACAATGCTGGCTCGGTTGGAACTAGAACACTTATGAGCAGTACTGGAGCAGAATGTGGTAGGTAGTTCATGTCAGTGGACAGTAAGGTCTAGGTGAAATTCATAAAAGTTTATGTCAAATTGGCTGAAAGCATACCCAGAAAGTCAGCCCTTCCAATGCACATAGTTCTCGCAGCTTTGGCAGAGTGTGGTCAGCAGATTTTTGCAACGTCAAAAGAATGTTCAACTCGTTACAACAATCGATCTTGTTCTATTTTGGGACAATCCACTAAGGGTAATGTAGAGTCTGTTACCATTTCGACCTTTTGTTACGTACCATTCTTCATACCGGTTATGTTCATTGTACATATTAACTACTTGTCTATTGTTTGAATCAATACACTCTTCGTCCTCGCGCCTTTCGCCTTCTGCTCGCACGCGGTTCTGGTTATCGTGGACTAACAGTGGCAACGTTCATTTAGCTCGCTGGAGGAACCAATTCCGTTATTATTAAAGGGAAGAATCTTCTTGTAATACGCAGCAGACTTGGTGTAGTGGAATTAGTTGCGGACACCTACTGTGAATTCTTGTATTTGCCTTGAAGTACTGTTCCCCCAACTCTCCGTTTCACTACAGTAACCACTGGACCTTTGCCGATTGGAACTGAATGATTATGCACATCTCACCGTTCGTTTTAGATTTCGAATTAACGTTCAGAATTAACAGGTGGTTAAATATTGTACAGTGGAGTGTTATATAACGAGGATGCTCTATCTCATTCTGGTTATCTCAAACCCTACTAGATTGGGTGATTCCCATTATTCACTGGCCCCCCGGTGAGTAGATGCCATCCATTGTCGATATGGGATGGTGATATACTCTTGGTAAACAACAATGGTTGTTGCGCATAAACGTGCCCATGAAAAGATGTATACCACGCCAAGAGTATTAGAGGGAAGACTTTCTGAGAGGACAGAGAAAAATGTATCACAATTAAATAATTGCTACATTTCTGAGGATTATTATATTTCCAGTCACACTTTGCGCAGTCTTTTACTCTCAACGGGTAGTCTGGGGCATTACTTAGACTGGACGCGTGTTTACTAGTGTTTTTAACATCTGAGTTAAAAATACCATCCAACAAAACATCTCTTAATATGGGAGACGCTTCACTTTTGTCTGTCCCTGAAGTTTCAGGAGTGAACTCTGTAAAACTTCTTGCCACATAGTTTTTTGAAGAAATCGGCTGAAGCTACATCATGTTGCTGCGAAATTTATTCTATAGCTGCTGACACACGTGCTACATTCAACCAGGTGCTGTGTGATCACTAGAAAATGTCGCGCTTTGTGATAAAACATTGGTTCATGGCTACTGTATAAAGCCGTTGCAGCCGTTGCAACCGGTTAGAGCATCGTCGCTGTGACCGAAAAAGACGCCGGAATCGCAAAATGTAATTCACAAGGCCTTCTACTGGAAGTGCGACTATCATTGTGAACCTGTTCCTCGGGCACATGCAATCAACAGAGTGCATCCATCGGAGGTCAATAAGTATTTAATGAAAGCAGTTTATGAGAAGAGGTACGAGATGTTGACAACCAAGACACTTGCTTACCAATAGTTTATTACCTGTGAACCCCTGACAAACTGCAGACGACCATCATCTAACAACCATTCTTTTCTTGGAATTTGATGCTCGACAGTGTTTTTATTTTCAAGACTAAAACTCGTTGTAAGAGTTTGCCGAACTCATATTGCGGAACCGACCTATCCCCGAAGTTTGTTTAACATCTGCCTTAGGGAGCTGCATGAATGGGAGAGGGAATTAGAAAACGTACATTCATCTTCAGATACTAAGCATTGTTTGAAGGAGACAAGTCTAACTGTGCAGCAACTGAAGGAACCACCCTACCACCTAAAGGTTTAGTTCCCATTAGATCAGGCCTTGCTTAAATTTATAAGTCTTTTCAGATAAGCCATTTTTAGTATGATACCTTGAAATGTTCCAGTGCTCTTAAATCGGACGACTTCTTACACAGCTGTCTAACTTTGCTTAATAATTTGTCTAAATTATATGCTATTGGTTCCAAGTCTGTTTGTGTAGTTAGTGGGCTTACCCACAGTTGTGAGGCTAACTCCGGGAACGTGAAGCTTTCTGTCATTTGAAGCCTCAGCACGCACTTTTGTACAAACATACAAGTGAATGGGTTTGTGGTCGTTTTTGTGTCTGACCTGTAAACGTGCTTGTTTCTGCATCGAAGAACAAGAGTTCCAGATGCCCAAAACAAGTAGTGACATTTGGTGTGCATTTGGGTACATTCTCGCGCGTGCAGAAAAAAGGTCTATAGGTAGACGTAATTTTGTAACCTCATGCGCCCACATTTGTGGCTAAATCCCAAAGCACCGTGTTCTAAATGAAAACAAATTAATCAGGTCGACTGCACGTCAGGAAAACACGTGAAATATAAACTGCAAACCGGCGGTGATCGTTGTGATCCAACCACAACCATGCGTACATTCACACATCAATCCACACACCCACTCCATGCATTTTCAATTACACGTTTAGTGGCTTGTTTCTGAATAGATTTTTGACGGATGGAAAATGCTTTGTAACTTATGTGTGTCACGATGGTCACATTCTGCAGTTCGGTTACAATCATGTGTTCGATCCTGGGGAGAATAGACAGAGTAAAGATTCTGTGGTTTTCGCTCGGTAACCCGTAATCAGGACTCTTCCGTTATAAGGGTTTCTTGGACCACAGTAAACTTTAAACGCTAGACTGCATCAATACCAAGTAATCAAGGGTTTTAACGACGAATAACAGCCCATATACAAAGTCACACACAGGAGCTAAGTTTCAGGGCCGTTCTTTCCTGTGGCAGCGGCAGCGTTTAGTCTGCTGTGATCACGAATGTGGGTGCATACAATGCCAGATGGATAACTCAACAGTAGAACTACCTCGGTGATTCGTCTAAGTAGCATGCGGCATCACGATGCACATTACTAGAAAATTACTTTATTTTAATCATGAAAAGAAGGCCAAATATGGGTCGTCACCATTAAAGTTAACGACTTGCAGTCACAGCGGATACGTGGAAGAAACATGCATAAACCATCACACTTTCTTATCTGCTTTATAGCATGCATCGTACTACGATAAACTTGAGTTTCATCATTGTCACTCACATTGTGAAGAATTTGTCGCGTCTGTCATACGGTTGCTTCCCTTTCCTGTTCGAAATAAAACGGCAACTTGCTTGGTGTGAGGCGGGATGCACAAGAATTAAATTCACATGTCGTACGTTGTGAGACCTACTGTTCGTATACAACACTTTCGATGAGCTAAACATAATTTTTGACAAATCGTAAGCGTAGCTGCCTACAATGAGGATGTTGATTTATTGAAGATTGCCAATTTTATTTATAAGACATTGCAATATTTTAAACTCAGACTTAATTTGATTTTCTAAAAGACCGCCGACCGGATCTATGACCTAATCACTCGGTCTTTGCTATCCTTGGTCACAATGGCTGTTTGCGTGTTGACATGTGTACAGCTTCACGAGGTAGCACGTACTGTAGCTTCACTTCTAGCATAAGTGCTAGCAAGTCATTATCCTGTGGAAGCGCGTTTGCTTCATGCATGGCTACCATGTTCACGTCACATTCCCCTTTTTGTTCTAATTACCCTAACCGTTATTTTGATGCATTTCTCGCGCTCCACACCACTGATAAAAAGAAAACACTGTCTTTTTTGTCTTCATCTGGTTTGTTTTTGCTTTACTCCGTGTTCTTTTCTTATCGCTCAATAGAGAATCGGGTGTACATAGCCGTTGTAAACCTTCTTTAACTTGAAAGATTTCTAATGTTTCCAGCGAACCTTCTCATAGTTCAATGTGATGAAACATAACTGGTGAAATGGACGGCACGAATCAATTTTCCTTCATTACATCATTATTAGTTTAAGCTTCACTGGCCTACTGTCTGCCGTTTATTGTCCATTTTTTAAAACCACACTGGCGGCAGTTTTCACTGCGATGACAGTCTGGTTCACCGTTGTAACCACGTATCAGTAAACAGTCAGGCACATAGATGAATTTGGTAAAATTCTACAAATATTAGTTGACGCAACAAACCTCTTTAAATTTGAACTAAGAAGAAATTAGCGCACGAAAAAGAAACCGGTGGCCGACTCCTAAAGGTTCATATTAACTACGCTACACATTTTCTACCAATCGCATTGTTTATTCAACATTTTCTACCTAATCAGATGGGGCCGTAGTCGCAGAGTTGGCTCGTACAATGGTCGTCTAGGTGACTGACAGTGAAATGCTGATATACAAAATCGCAGTTGGTTGTGAGTATTAACCATGCACGTATCACCAGCAATGATACTTCAGTTGTTCATGTTAATCCTTGTCCAGTATTTTGTGCATAATTTCTTTCATCTTTCCAGATTTGCCGCAGATGGATGTGTGTGAACAGGTCGTAGCTGTGCGAGAGTTAAAGACAAAGGGAAAGTGACAACCAGTGGGTGAGACAGATAGCGAGGAAATAACCCATACGATAAGTGAATATCTCGTTAATTACTTCGGGTCATTTATGTACTATGCTTACTTTAGCCGTAGGTCCTTTCCAGTGTACACGGTGTGAAGATTGTTGTGTGAGAGTTATCCAGATAGTTATTTGTCCACGCGGACGGAACAGAATAAAACAGCAGATGAAGACGTCACGTGATGAATAACAAACATTTAAAACCTGTTGTCAGCTTACGTATGGCATGGGTGGTTCACTGAAGATGCTCAGGCGTACAGTCTCAAACCCACATAAACTCGCTGGAGTTGAAAGTAAAACTGAATTGGTGGGGAGTCCATTTTGGCTGGAACAAAGATCGGACGAGCTTCACTGGTAGATTTAGCTGTTACATGACGGCTACTTCCTAAGTGCTTATCGTACGTCTGAAGTTGCTCTTTATCTGCACCATACAAAGTACTTGAAAGTGACCTGAACAGGTAAGACAATAGTTGCCAAATACCGTGAAGCAAACCGGCAAATAGCACATTGATAGACGCAAAATCGCGCTACATCTGTCGAATGACCTATTTGCAAATTCCGGTTAATTTCAAACGATGCGACTGGATGAAGTGAACCTAAAGGGTTTCCACTGTGCTATGAGGAAATCAAAGAACATTAGTTGCCTGATCTTACTTCAGTATGAACAGAGGTTTGTGAGAAGCATACCACAATTTCACAAATTGCCCCAAGCATTCTCGGTAAACTTTCCGCTTGAACAATCTGTACACTCTCCTTTGTGTTCCGTTTTAAATACTAGCTTTTAAAACTTGCAGAATCTGCACTCCACTTTCTTCGCTGTGCACCGATACCATTCCCTCAGCATCATACTTCCTGAGCTTCCTGTCCGGACTTTGGAAAAACCCGCGAGTGCTCAATCTCGTAGCGGGCACATGTATTGAAGCATATACTTACGTTACTGGCGTTTAAATAGTAGTATAGCCTAAGTTGCGTTTTTCCCTTAAAACGAATTTGTGTGATCCAATTAGTCCTGTACCTATGTGTCTGCGTGCGCCCATTCGATTGCAAATTTCACCTACCTTAAACTACTCACTGTAACAAACACCAAAAATATCTTTGAGCTCTTAGTGTTACTAGCTCTCCTGGAAAACCAAGCCACACCATGTTCTTTGTGAACATTGACCATACTATTGATTCAATACCATTATAACACGGTTAGCATAGCACTATTACTCTTGGTTACATGTGAATTTGTTTTTTTTATCATAAAAAACCGTGCTAGTTGACCTAACTACACAGGTTTAGTAAATATGGAAAGGCTTTGCTAACGATTTCATCCACTGCCTATGTGATATGAATGCGTCACTGCATGTGTACAGTCTCTTTACGTCCTCACTGGTCTGTGATGTTACCTATTGTTTAGAGGAATTTTTTGTTGAAGGTTTGCCTGAATCAATTGAAATTTATCGTTATTCACGAAAAGTCTGATTTAATTAGAAAGGGATCCCGTCCACATGGCATCATACATTCGGTTGTCCTTTTTGAACATAAAAGTGACTAAGACTTATGCAATACATACGGAGTACTGTGAATCAACTAAGTTGAAGTATTCGTAATCGTCGAGCATTTACAACTGTTCACTAAACGTGACTGAGAGTTTGCAAATAAGTCAAGTTTGAAACAATGGTTCCCATCGACAAATTTTAAAAAAGCCAATAGTAGCATGTAAGATGTCTTGCGCAATGACATTTCGTTCGCATCTCATCGGTTACTTTTGCGAAATTAACGTACACTTTATATAGTGAAGGGGCAAGCAGCTAGGCGAAATCAATCTAGAAATATTCGAAGCAGTCAGTCAGGTGACCAAAGCGGAAGCAGTAAAATGCAACTGATTGATAATTTTGATGCAATAAATGGGTGGTTAAAGATACATACATATTGAGTGGTAAATGTCAGATATGGTTAAAAAAAATCTACAGAAAAACAAACAAGAGCTGAAATACTGTAAAAAGTACCAGTTGCATTATTACCA
>QNGE01000084.1:252953-317832 GCA_008508345.1 Paragonimus westermani | reverse complement strand
TTAACAGAGTGGCGCCACCTGTAACTAACTGCTATATGATCCAACTGCGTCCACGGCTGAGAAGCACACGGAGGTCTCCAAGTAACACAGTGCTTCTTCCTGTGTTGGAATGCAGTGCTCGAAATATATAGACCGTGGGATGCGCACAGCTGTAGTAGTCTTTCGCCATTGTCAGTTCGTTGTGCCCGGACACTCAATATGTATGTATCTTTAACCACCCATTTATTGCATCAAAATCATCAATCAGTTGCATTTTGCTGCTTCCGCTTTGGTCACCTGACTGACTGTTTCGAATATTTCTAGATTGATTTCGCCTAGCTGCTTGCCCCTTCACTATATAAAGTGTATGTTAATTTCGCAAAAGTAACCGATGAGATGCGAACGAAATGTCATTGCGCAAGACATCTTACATGCTACTATTGGCTTTTTTCAAATAAGTCAAGCTTGAACGTACAGCTAGATTCAAGCACAAGCAGACGAAATGTAGTTTTGAAATGTCAGTTGGATAGCCTCTCACAACCAGTAGTTTGACAAAGTACACCACAACATTTGAAATACATCCAGCCTACCAGTCCAGACGCATTCATGTGCATGAGGCTGTTGAAAAATGCACGTGTCTAAGGGGGTTTTGTGACTTGAACATGTTGCAATGTGTGGTTGCTCCACGAAATAAGGTTTTGCACACTTTTCTTTTTTGTGTATGGTTGAGTGGTTGTTGCTGAAAGACATTGTGGTGTCAATGATTATTTGTTTGTGATATACGGTCGTTGGTATATCTACGTCTACTTGTCTTAAAACTAGCTAATCCGGAAATGAAAATGAAGAGCTTTTTTCTACCTTCTTCTTGAAATGAAATTTCGGCAACCTCTTATCGGTGGATTTGGAGAGAGGTTCCTGGTAAAGATAACAAGTATACCGTCTTCCTTGGACAAAATATTGAACAATATCCTTGAAGTATAATTTTTTCAGAGAATCGCACAACAAATTTGGCAAGCGGTAGTGATTGGAGTGTTCACAGTGATATGCCTGGTTTATTCTGACATACTGTCTTCGAACAGCGACTACGTTTTTGTACAGGGTTTCGCTAAACTTACCAAGTCAGTCGGTGTGGTTTTGCCATTGGGCACTGTCCCACAACAAATCGGCTAGCTCCTCCAACACTACTTCATTCTGGATATAAGCGAACGGTCAGCAAACAGAACGATGCCATGACTTCTTCTTGACTTAAATCCAGTTTATTACCATTCTGATGAAGCTGGGAATACTGCTCATACATACTACGGGCTACTTCTGTTTATGGGTCAAATTGACAAGGTTGTGGGTTTGAACTCCTTCGTCTGACAAGCAATTTCAAAGATGGGTCATCTTTGTGAATTTTGAACAGCCCATAGGACCCCCGAATAGGATTCTCGATGGGTTGCAGTTAATTTAAGATGATGCCATTGCGCTTGTTTTATTTCAGAGTGTCGGTAGTTTTCTCTTCATTCCGTACGTTGATTTTACTACATATTTAACAAAACCCAAGGAGTATTTATACGTGTTTATGTATATGGTACGGAAATCAGTATGCGATTTCAAAGCTGTCCAGATGTGAAAAATACTCGATGATTTGAAATGGCAGAGAAAGTGTGTTCACCAAGTGTTCAAATAAATTCTGATACAGCTGATGCTGTCAAAACGAATGCAAGCAACGTGTTCCAGACTCAGCATACCTTAGCAATAAAAAGGTTTCTTGTGGATTAAGTAGCCAATAGGATGTTGTAGCTTCAGCGAGTTACCTGGGATACATTGGCCCAGACGACGTCTCAGGGAGGAACGACAGTTTATGTGACATGAGGTAGGTCACCATAAAGTCACTTCCGATGTGCCAGTAGTAGTGTACTGAGAATAGACAATCACACTACTACTTGTAAGTTGTCAAGCGCCGATATGTATTTCGGCATTGCAATAACCAAAGAACGATACAAGAGGGAACATTGGAGTGCACTCTCGCCGGAAACAGTGTGCTCCTTACATGGGCATGGCTTTGGCAACGGTGGCGTCCGGCGATTATTATTACCTGCAATTGAGCGTTCGTATTTGAGGTGGTGCCATCCTCTGCCATCCGCGCTTGTGGTTCACAACAGTAGGTGCAGTAGTGATCCACTTCAAATAACCATGCTGACTTGGAAGCAAGATGAGTTTTAAAGCAACCCCTTACAATCTCACGCCTTGCTCTCTACGTGAGTTGTGATCCAGTATAAGGTGTCGTTGGCAGGCTCGAATAGTTAACTCAAGGCGATGACATGCTATCGGAGGAGAACGCTATAACCGGACAATCCCAAACAAGTAGACTGGCATCCCAAGTTTCTCGTCAGGTTTTCGTAACTGAGACTTAGCTTTGGGCCTGCAACTTCTTTGGCGTCGATTGTGAGGACAACTCCGTTCGGTAATTCCTGATAGGTTTTTATACCTACGTAGTATACATGAGAGTCGTAGCAACTCAGCTAGGTGATTAGGTGTCACAAACACTGGATGAATCACTTTTCACCAGCCGGAGGTATGAGTGATGGTGAGTTTCACACTTATCGGCTATGAACCGAACACTCGCCAGCATCGAATGGTTAACGTTTAGGTGGTGCCATCCTCTGCCATCCGCGCTTGTGGTTCACAACAGTAGGTGCAGTAGTGATCCACTTCAAATAACCATGCTGACTTGGAAGCAAGATGAGTTTTAAAGCAACCCCTTACAATCTCACGCCTTGCTCTCTACGTGAGTTGTGATCCAGTATAAGGTGTCGTTGGCAGGCTCGAATAGTTAACTCAAGGCGATGACATGCTATCGGAGGAGAACGCTATAACCGGACAATCCCAAACAAGTAGACTGGCATCCCAAGTTTCTCGTCAGGTTTTCGTAACTGAGACTTAGCTTTGGGCCTGCAACTTCTTTGGCGTCGATTGTGAGGACAACTCCGTTCGGTAATTCCTGATAGGTTTTTATACCTACGTAGTATACATGAGAGTCGTAGCAACTCAGCTAGGTGATTAGGTGTCACAAACACTGGATGAATCACTTTTCACCAGCCGGAGGTATGAGTGATGGTGAGTTTCACACTTATCGGCTATGAACCGAACACTCGCCAGCATCGAATGGTTAACGTTTATTCAGCATTCATGGGGCTCGGAGATTGTTGCCCAGATGAGATGCAGGGTTTGCATAAACTGGTTTTTGCGCACGCAGCTAAAACTTATGGAGTCTGAGGTTAGTAGTCTCTACAATCACCAACAGTTTCCAACTGAAAGCCCCTCAGTGGGCTTGATAATATCCATGGATAATACAGAATGATTTAATATTCATCAACTAACAGTGAACGTCAATCAAGTGAGAACCAGTCGTGCCAGAATCTGACTATCCCAAACTTTTGCGAAGCCATTTATGGAGACGTTTAGGAATGTTTGCGGTTCGACCAAAATTACCGGCTTGAAAACGACATGATTAGGCACAAACAAAATAATGAAGAGAGCTCAGACAAGTTTGTCTTGCCTTTTGGCACCAATATCAGGCATGTCAAGGGAGGTGACCCATACCGCGGAACAGACACATTTAACTACATTCGAAGTTCGGTGGTTGTTAACCTCATCGGTAAATTCTGTTCTGAGGGATAGAGCTGTGAATGTGACCTACTTATCCGTTGTGTGAACGATTTCACACTTCAGTCCTGGCAGCGTGTTTTCACCCAAAAATTTTCGTCTGTACATGTCTCTGATTTGTTGAATTTCGTGCTGTGGAATAGCAGGCTTGCAAACCGTTTGCGGCGTGCTAGCTGAGAACGAAAACAACTTACCGCGTATGTCGGCGGAACATAGCTGTGAAGTTGAGTGTATTGATAAGTCTACGGTTTTCTATGAGCTTGTCATTGAACTGGTCTATTTGTTTTGGGAGGCAACAGAAAGTGTAGAAAAGGCGGTGTGCAGTTCTCCAGTATGTTGATGGTGGACTTATCCTCAAGATGTATGCAAGTGAAGTCGGGGTATCAGTACTAGTTTTGATCACGCGAAATATGATATCCAAGTAATAACAGTCAGGACTACGGTTACCAGTTACGTCACGAAATTCACTCCTCTCTCTCACTTGGTCATGAATGTATCTTGCGGGCTATGGGTATGGGTGTGAACCTATTGAAAAGTCATAGTTCTGTCCATAGAGCTCCTCAACAAACGGAAATTGAAGTGTAGATTAGTAATACATTTTTTTAAGATTGTTGATGGGTATCTGGACGTCAGTTTAATTTTTCTCAATGTGGTCTGTATTTTTTAGTGCTTGCCCAAAAAGGGCAATACTTAGCTTTCCAAACCCTAAAAATACTCGCTGCACAATTAGTGAAGTCAAACAGGGGTTGGTGTGGTGCAATATGAGGAACGCTGGAACTTTTCCATTTCTGTAATACTAGTGGCCATGCGTTAAATGTTTCTAACACCAGTGTTTACCAGTATGAAAAACTTTCAAGCTACAGTGTTCTCAAACCAAATTATGTAAACATCAGTGAGCCTGAAATAGAACCCTGAATCTCACCGCTATTTGTGAACTACCAGCCTTTCAAAGCAGCCCTCAATCTCCACCTTAAAACATCACCCGTTTAGGCAATTGATGATCCTTGCGAGTAAAGGGCGTAAGCACACACAGAAATATGTGCACGGTTTTATCTATTGGTTCGGTAAACTGCATAAAGGCAAAATCTACTGGTATAACCCTATCGTTTCTTCCAGTCCGTTGCTTCCAAGCTTCAACACTGCTAGGTATCCTCGAATTCAAGTGTATCTCACTGGTTGTGAACACAAATTACTTTCTGAAGTGGTTTCAAGATTGCACCAAGCCATTGTGCTTAAGCGTGGTACGGTGAATTTTTCATGTTCAAAATAAGGCGCAGAGGGTAGTTAAGCATGTGGATCTTGGGTAGCCCATAGCGTCAAGAAGTGATAATGCATGTGGATTTCGTGAATTCACGTTGGTCGGTTGTTATGACTCATCGGTCTTCCAGTCGTTTCAGACTATTAGTTGCCTGCGTCTCTATTGCCGTCGTTTTATCTTATTCTCTTGTCATTTTGTTGAATTTAGTGTAATCTACAAGAATCACTTGCATCTTGTTCACGTAGTCGGCTTTGTCGAACAACATTATTCCAGATCCGTTGTCTAGTTGCGTCAATAGTACCACCCACCGATCCCGCAGTGCACCCAATGCTTAATGACACCTACCAGTTACTGGTCCTTTATAGTATCGGTGTCTACGTCGACAATGATATCACAAGTTGATTAGTTTAGCTTTGAATTTTTCTTGTACCTCCTTTGAGGTGGCAACCAGTTGACTAGTTTGACAACACAAATTCTCGAATTTCACTTCTAGCTCTAACTGATCATAATGGTGACTGGAGTGCAAGCATCAACAAAAGATCATGTTCTTTGCAGTTTAGAAATGTGCCACTGGTGATTAAGTACACAGAAGAAAACCTTCTGTACTCCATGTTGAATATCACACAGTGGGTATAAATTACTGTGTGCGCTCGCAACTGGCCGCCACGTGTGAGTTTAGAAATTTTCGAGAGAACAGATTATAAGACACCTGTCCTATAGATGGCTGGTTTGTTGAAACTGACCACTTTACAGTTGGAAATGTCTTATAAGCCTAGCAGGCCTTCGAACCTCGTAAAAGTCTAAAGAACCACTGAGACTTGCGTAGTGGTCCCGCTGGCTCCCTTCTTAATTTTCAGTACCATTGCTCAAAACGGCTCAGGATCAGGTGATCTGTTAGCAAAAAGCCTTCGTAGACTTTTTGATTTTACACACAGTGATAATTACACCCTCAAAACCTTTAGAAATACCAATGCTAGCAGCGGTCGGCGTTCTATATTGGATGCTAACAACGACGTTAGTATAGTACATTTCACAAACATTGTCCCTGTCCGGGTTAGCAATGGTTACCGTATGTCAAACAAAGAGCTGTGCGGTCGCCGGAGGAAGCCTGGTGAATTTAACTATACTGTTGTATGGCAGTTTCCGGCTGATACCAAGTGTGCTAATGAAGCTTATCTATTCACACGGCTATCATGGTGATAGGCGTTCCAACACTACAACAACTCCAAACGTTGTGTAATCCAGGCGGATCACTTTGACTTTGAGCGCTTAACTGGGTTTTTCCACCTATGTGGTTTCGTTTTCTTTGCAGGAAGCTGTTTACTAACAGTCTCACTTGTCACAATCTCGGTGAGTAATCCTTGATCGGTCGAAGGTTTAGGTCAACTTGTCACTTTTGGCTGCCTTGTCAAGTCTTCACAGTTGGCTTTGCAACAGTTCATTACGGGTCAGGGCGTAATACTGCCAACTAAATCCCTTCGATTATGTCAGAAATAACCATTCCATGATCACCGCGACTAAGTAGGATATCAGTGCAAATGTTATTCGCCCGTGTAGCTTTATGGCTAAGATAAGACTGAGACTTTGCAAAGTCCTACAACCTGTAAACCCCTCATGGTTTCTTGTCAGACTCGTATCTTCGATTACTTCTTAAGGTCAAAAGAGAAGCTTGACTTTGATACTACAAAGTCCAAATGTGAAATTTCCGAGCTCCCGGTGTGGCTTCGTAGCTCAGCTGGTAGAGCGCTTACCGCGTTGAGGCATGCTGTGTCTGTCGCTGGTTCGAATCCAGCCGAAGCCCTGACTTTTCACAGTTGGGTCTCATCTGAATTCGTAAATCTGCCATACTACTTGTTAGAAGCTTGACTGTTTGGTTATTTGGGATAGAACTCAAACTTTTAGTGGTTAAGTTCTGCAAAAAGTGAGAATCGTTAAAATCCTGTTAAAGATAATTTACGTACGACATATGTGATGCAGGTGGCTATCGGCTACCAGAAAAGTGTGCGATTAACGGCTACTAATTTTTCTCATTAGTACATTAGCCTAGCAAACGGTCCTGCCACTATTTACACATTTACATGTCTCGGCTTGTGTATGACTTCCTTCAGGCTAATTCGCCTGGTCAGTAGTTATGCTATGTACTGGATGTATGCTGATTTGTGTTACACCGATTGACCAAGTGGCTTTGTTCTAAATATAACTTCAGCCATGTCCAAACTAAGTAATGTGAACAGAGCGTGTGTAGGGACGAGCTAACGTAACGCAGTATTGACCGATCGTTAATTAGGCCTGTGGACCATTATTTGAAATTAAGCTTACACAAAAGCAGTCTATTCATGAAACTGGATTTATCCCAGACAATGGAACCGTAAGGGGGATCACTTCAGGAGAGTCTAGCCAATGCATTTAATGATGTAAAATGGACTTGTCGTGAACAAGGAATTAAGAACTTGGGAAAGGACCATACGTTATCCAGTGTTTATCACTTGGATTACGCGACTGTACAAACAAAACGTCCTCATCCATGTAATCCGGAAGATAATCTATCCATTCTCAGTGTTCCTTTTATACGGCGATCTTCGCATTTGTTGGACAGTGGCGGCCAACAAATCGATCAAACTTCATTTGTACAAAACTACCCGACCAACAAACGATACATGTGCAACTCTATTAATGCTACCAATAACAAGGATGGTGGTATCAACACCAGAGACTGTCCTGTAGCACAAAACTGCTCGAATTCTCTCTAGGAAACGTACACTTTGTCTGTATTCGAGCATGATATACTGTTATGAATGGCAATGTCCTAGGGCCTTCAAAAGCGAAAAATGTTGGTAGTCCCAACGGTTGATATCAATGCCGAATAATGTCAAAATTTAAAGTAGCACGATATAGTTAAAAGACGTCAACATATGAACGTTGTATTCATCTTGGGAAGTACCAACACTTACGGGAACTAGACTAAGCGACCGGAGCGTCCTAGTTGTACTGGAAGTTTCCCACTTCGTATTGGATGAGGCAGCTGCATGAGGACAAAATTGATATTCGTATCTCTTGTGTAGTTTACTCAGTGCTCGTCAAAGGGAATAATACCACCCATACGGCAAACGTCTCCAACGTTTTCCCGGGAATTCGGTACGTAACACACGTGTAGTAATTTAATTGGATACATATATCTACAACTGATTTTTTTCTGTGCCAAGGAAGCATGTAGTTTGCAAAAATTTTCTTTCGACTTTAGTCTAATAAGCGTCAGACCATCATATAGGCAACAGAAATCAATACGGAGCATATTAGCTAAGCGATATGAGACAAACGTACAACATGTTAAATGGGTCTTTCTTAACGTGAGCGACGGAGGGTTGTACGGTAATTACTGCTCTGAATTGTGGACTCTGTGTTGATAGTGGAGAAGACATGTAGCGCCTGTTGTGCATGGTTTTTATGGTAAAGGAGCTCGCTGATATGACTTCACGTCTCTCTAGAAAATATGATACGGTTCTTACGAAAGTGTAATATTTAGCTCAAAAATGCTGTAAATGTGAATTTAAATGAATCAGGTGTCTAGTTATCACTTCTATTTCCCAAGCTTAGTTAGATTAAATTACAATCAAGAAGTACCGCGGTTCATATCGTAGTCGGTTCAGGTGGTGCACAGAATGGGTTGTCTAATCACATTTCCTTGAGACTTTGATAGTTTCTACGACATCTGTACGTTACCAGTAAATCAAATCATGCACGCTTTTCCTGTGGGAATACATCGGATAGAAAAAAAATCGATTTCGACACATGTGGAAACTCCTGATTACAGCAGTAAAAATGAACAACATTTCTTGGTTTGAAAAGAAATCACCATAGTCTTCGTATTGTTCTTCTGGCATCATACGTGGTAAAATGATATGGTAGTTAATCTTTCCTACTTTTTTGATGTGACCATCGTGACCATTCTTACGATCATGGTCACAGTACACTGGTGTTTCACACCGATACTCGACTGCCGTACAACCATGTGGAGAGGAGTAATCTCTACCTGGGAAGCAAAAGAGAGGAAAGGAGTAAGGTCTGACTTGAAAATAGTCTATTTCTAACCCCAAAGTAATCAGCATCACAGGTATGCCCCTTTCGAATGGGTAAGTGAGCTGCAAGTAACAGTAGATCACGATCAACAACTCTGAACACTTCGGCAAATAAATGGAAATAATCTTAAAAGTTCCAAAAATGAGAAGTTAAGAATGCATATAAGTGACCACTGCAATTACTCTTAGGTCTGTGTAACTGTACCGAACGCACTCGTTGCAACATCCACTAGATATATGTGTAGCCTTATATTGAATTATGTTGAATTAATTCAAATATCCATGTTCTAAATTTGGAGTTCAATTTCACCAGATAAATTGAGGGGCGACACTGACTGTGGACTGAGGATACTTAAGGGACAACACGCTGAAAAATTTAGGAACAATTAAGTTAGACAAATAAATGGAACCGACGACATTTGAAGAAGGGCATTGTTCCCTAAGTGCAGACTATTCCGAAATCTTGAGAACCGCATGCAGTGGCTTCTTACCTCCATATAATGTGATCACTTTTCAGTTCGGGCTATTTTCGAGGTGAGCTCAGTTCACTGTGCCCCGGAAATGCACCAGGGCTACGGATCATTCCTAAACTCCGAATACCTTTGCAAATAATTTTGCGTGCTGTTGAAGAAAGATCACTGACACATGAACTCTGATGTTGAGGGGAGTAGGTACGAGCGAGGTACGAGCCCAGATATTGCGAAACATACATATTTCTGGAAGACCACTGAATACCCAGGCCAAACATAACGTTTTCTCGAATACACTTCAGTACTGAAACCTCGCGGCCCATTTGACTCTACCAATTTGTATCCACTCACTATCTAACTCACTGTCCGTTGAAATAACACCATGAGGAACGATCCGCTGCACTCTTGAACTCAGCGGCTCAATTAACTGTTTCCAAAAGATTGTTGTTTTGCTTCTCTGAGGGGGATGCAAGATTTAGTTGGAAAATTACAAGAATTCCAGCTACCCTAGACTTAATCTACGTGGAACTTGATTTATCGAGCAACGACTATTTTTAAGTTAACATAATCAATCGATGATACGATTAAACAGAATTTCAGTGTTTAGCTTGCATTTTAATTAATTCTAGTAGGCTTATAGCGCCGGGTAAAAGTGTGATAAGATTGCGCATACGAAGCTACTAATGGGTCGAACAACAAGTGCTCAGATGAGAGGGCCAGAGTAAAAAGAATTCTGCACACACAATTTTAGTGTCAACTGAATTGACATGAGGTTGAGTGTGATTAATCAGTCAAGTATATTTTTAGTTGTGTTACAAAGGGCATAAGGTCACATGGCATACATTCTGGAACAACTCACCAAATAGGTATTGGTAGCACTGTCAATAAGTGGTCTACGTAGCAGACTAGATACAACTCTTTAACATACTGGAGCAACCCTTGAGACAGCTTAGATATCTTATTAATTGTGGTAAAGTGAATCTTTACTACATCCAGTAAGTGGCGTTCGTTAGCTACCTCTTGAAGAATGTCTGTGTTAAGCATTTTTTGCCGCAAATCGTTTTCCCTAATTTTTTCCTTACAAACCTCTTTCATCGGTTAATTTTCCAAAGTGTTCTATTAAATTCGCCGTAGTGTTCATCAGACTTTCTTCCTAAACACAGTTAAATACTGCGGTTAGTGGCTTGCTGCATCTATATTAAACTGTTTCAATTACATCCACTTAGTCCTGCTCATTTTTATTCAATAGAATTTTCCCCCTGATATATTACTAACCAAGGCCAAGTGGTTCATTGCTCAACTGCCGATATGTATTCAATTTCAATTTTGCTGATGCGTGCTATGGAATTTTGGATTAAGGAAATTGACCATCACTCACAATTGGCTGCAGATGTGGCATTCCCGTAGAATTCAAGGTCACCCCGTTTCGAAAAAAGCGCTGTACCATTTCAGCTTCCTCCACCGTGTGAAACGCTGATTCATCCCGCTAGTTTTTTGACGTTAGTTGAAAAATTCTGAAACTTCTGTACAACAATCGGTTTTAGTTTATAGGAGACTCTGTAAGCTATGCAGATTCTTAGGTGAAAGCCACCATTACTGTTATAACGCGAAGATTTAAACAATTGCACTTTTCGTACTTTCACTTAGACTAGCTGACAGTATATTCTATATTTGGTGAGATGAAACGAACTGAACCAGCCAGTGAATTACACACCGCACTGCCTAACTCTTACAGCTTACCTCTTAACGCACTTTCACTTAACAAACGCACCATTACAAATAATGTTCAACTGTGTGATCAGGGTATTGTTCAAACCTATTGTCTAGACATTGTATTAAAAGTCGTATTATTTAGACGTTGAAATACACTCTATTAAATGCTGTAATGATCGCTTGAAGGATAGGGTAAAACCGCTCCCAAGATCTATGTTTCGATGTGATAAGTTTCATTCTAAATGAGGCTACTTACGAGTAGTAAGTATTTTGACATAATTTACTGACCTTGCCGTATGAACGTGCAGGACCTGAAAAAAAGTTCGATGTTCAAGAATAGAAACCAAATTTTTGAATTCCAGTTGCGGCACTGCATGGTGACTTGCTCCAGCAAGCCTTCTTGATGGATCAGGCGAGCTAATAGTACTACATGACTGGGGCATCGTTATACTTGCCAAGCGAAGTAGCATTATTCTCATGGGCCATATTACCGCGACCCATCGTCTCAATATGCTGCCTCCCATGAGCAGATAGCGTTTCGCCATCGATGCATGGACCAGAACGGTGTACCAGTCTCACGATTGGACTGATGTGAATCGGAAGACTCCAGTTCAGTTAGCTACTTGAAATTCCCTACGAACAATACCGGAGGTCTATTTCATAAATAGATCATTTGAAGCGTGCTTCAATCCCACCGGGAATTCATAATCAGAACATTCCTTGGGCAGTGCATACTCTTGTTGAGAGATAGTAGCTCACCTGTGTCACGGAAGGTTTTTAGATCTGACGAGGTGGTTGCGAATTTGGGATGCTTTTGGCTGGTGAATTGTGAACCAATATAATGGTCCGTAACTAACTAAGTGTGTGCTCATTAAATGTGAGCAATTTTTGTCCTGGCCGACCGAACGAGAAGCTCGTTTAAGTGACCACCAACCTACTGTATTCCTGATGTAACTATTGAGGTGACCCGAGTAAACATGACATCATAAAATTACAAACAAGCAATGAAACGATCGAGATGGGCTCATTGTGTTTAAGAGGATCGGGATGCTCCCGAGAGAAAGTTCACATTCTCGTAACTGACTAAAACAGCTTAACCTCATTATGTTAACAGATTTCCTGTACGTTGATAAAATGCTTTATACAAGTGGATGTCGTACACAATGATGAGATAAGTAAACACAGATAAGCGTTAGACTGGAGTAGCCAGCCACAGAAGGAAGTTAATTGTGGTTGAAAGAGATTTGCAGATTTAAGGCAGATTACCGTACATAATTCCAATAGCTCAAATGATTCCCAACCAAAAACTGTACGAATTGTAAGGTGTTCTGAAGATCCGTGACACCGGAAACGTTCTTCGTGTTGCTGTTGGCACAGAAACTTACGCGTCAACCAATAAATCAGAAACTTCAATAATGTGGATTGTTGAATTACCAAAAACCGGGAATGACTGCCGTGCCCGAGTCCCTTGGTTTTGCTTTGTAACTAATTTGTCATCAAAACGGTCTAAGACAACAAAATTCGAAGATATCAGATTCTTACAAACATCTTCCGGCTGTCTGTCTTTTAAGAAAACTGTCTTTCTGATAATTTTAGACAGCTCTTGCGGAATTTGGGAAAATTCCGTTATATTCCAACCATAGGTCGAACTAGTGGTTGGATAACCGACACCACGTATCTTCCGGAACAACCAGAAATATGAGTTGCCTGAATATAATAATCAACGCATGTTTCTTCTACTTTCTAACTTTTATCGAAGAATTACTAACTGTCAAACCACTCCTGGCGATTCTGTATAGTCTATTTGGTAATGGGTAACCAGCGATTGCAATAACGCTGATTCAGGCGGTTAGGACAACGGGAAATTTTCCAGTCTAAAAAACGTCAGAAAAGACGATCTAAAGTAACGGAATTTATACGGTACTATTTAGTAAAATTACAGTAAAAGCGCTCTCTCAGTGTGAATGCGAATTAACTGGATAGCGAGATTATCCACCAAACAATAGCGTTCAAAACGAAGCAGCCAAAAACGAGTTTGCAACTGATCATCAATCAACGGAAAATGAACTAACTGAAACAATCTGGTACAGGTGAAGTTGAGGACGTGTCGGACAATACCAATAAAGAAAGTTTTAGTAGATAAACAATGTTATTTACAAAAAGGGTAAAATGGACATAATGTTTGCAGTCACGGTACGAAATTCATCATGACGATTTACTGCACATAGCAAAAGACAGATGAGGGCGAATTTAGTGCCGGCTTTCTACAAACCAACCAAACGTCTCAAATACTTTAACGTTCCACCTAATGCCAAATATAAGACGACAAACGTACCGAATTAATTTGAACAAATCCGACATTAACCGATCAGATGACTGCCTGAGACGTCATCTTTTCACGGATTGTCTGAAACAAAGAAGAAAACACTGCAGACTCCCAGTAACCCAAAGAGATGTGTAAACTGGTTTTTCAGTATAGTTTATCGTTTGGTCGAGCGATCTGGATCGCACGCCTACAGGTCCTAAACTAATGGTTCTCTAAGGATAGCTTGCTCCTCACCCTGGGGCCAGTGCAGTGAGTGGCATGAGACATTATATACATATACTATTTCTTCGGTGCTTTTTTGGACGCTTGGATACTGGCTGAAAGATAGCAAATCCAGGAAGACCATCAGTTAATGATTATGGTCATTCAGTGTGTTTGCTTTTGTACTCAGTTCTTATTACCAGAAACCGTGAAACCTGTTGTTAAATTTTCACTGGAGCAGCAGGACTGTGTTTTGCACTCACTGCTAAACAGATTGACCATCATTTGCTGTCGAGAATCCAAAGGCCCAGGCTTAACGTGTAACCTCAAATCCGACTGGCTAGGAAGCAAACAAACTGAAACGATTGTTAGGACAGTTAAGGCAAACGGTCATCCGATGGAGTTTACCATGTTGACAGACTGAAAAGACGAGCAAAACATCTAGGGCACAACCGGTGGCCGTTACTTTCCTCTCCTGATAAACTTGTACGTGTGTTCATGTAGAACCATCGATATATGGTGGAAACAACAGACCTGCTGAGTGTGACCGCAAAAGATGCTCGAACTGGAAAGTTGTTTATTGCCAGGCATTTACTACAGGGCACGTGAAAAAACGATACACAAAACACGCCTGACCGAACATGCTCGTCTTCGGTTTTTACTATCAGGGCAAATACATAAAGTTTATATGGAACAGTGTCTCAGGTTGGTAACAAATGAAAACCGAGCTTTGGTAAAATCATTTCACCAGTATGACGCCACTGGAACCATGTGAGCTCAATCAATTATGGTGTTGATGGTGGGTCATTGCAAGTGGAAGGCGTGAAAAAAACGGTCCTGTGGGCACTATGTTGGCAAATGAATGGTGCACGACAGGCTACCCACTGAGGCTGTCACTTGTAGACTTCCTCGCGGCGAAGTTTGAAGAAACTTGAGAGAGCCACTGCTGAACATACAGTTTAAGAAAGATATGTGTATGATACCCTATATGTGGTTAGCGGACATTCTAATCCAGTGAGTATCCTCATCATTTTAAACTCAGTCCACGTGAACATAATACTTGCAGTAGAAACTAAACATAATAATCAACTTCAAAAAAGAAATCTGGAATGGGCAGTATGTCTGCTTCATCAAGCTCGTCCCCTAACACGTAAAGCAAGTTTTCATACTGTGACCGATGAATTGTCATTTTTACGTACATTCTTCCAGCGAATCGGTTGCCCAGAGGGATGTTTGAACAGTACCGTTCAACATCGCAAGAACAATGCCAAGTTGTCTCTAGCAGACAAGAAAAAAGTTAGTATATTGCTGCAATACAAAGACGGCACTCTTGCTGAATTAATTGCTAAAAGGCTCAAAACTGCTGTCAATAGAAAATTCTGTACTACCTGATTTTGTTTGTTTCGACTTTATTCCATCTTTTGGTTCACGGTTAAATGATAAGGTGTCCGTTTCTGTGGCTTCATTCCGTGTACATTCATTCACGTATTCCTGTGGTATCTGATCGTGATCAGACGCTTACGTGAATTTATCCCTGAGCTTTATTCAGCCCGAGTTAATATTAGAGTCAATATGTCAATTGCCAGCGTGATTGCAACACATCTTGTCGACTCGTGTCATACCGCCGACCCAGTCTCTTCGACCCGTCCGATTGGCCGAGTCACAAGCAGTCATTCGAAATCCGGGCGATGCAAAATCCTGACCACAGCCTACATGATGGGAATTCTATTGTCTAATCCAACTTTGTGCGCATAGGAACGTTTTTTCAGGCCTTGCAATGATCTACCATCAACACCATAATTGATCAAACTGACACGATTCCAGTGGCGTCATACTGTTGAAGTGATTTTACCAAAGCTTAGTCCTCATTTGTTACCAAGACGTTGTTGATCTCACTTGAACTTGTTATATAGTTTGTTCGATTCGACCTGCAACACTGTTCTACATGAACGTTATGACCAGGAATTTTGTAGTCGAGTTATGACTTAATTTTCACTTCGTTCATGCAGGTGAACAGAGTCCGCTGTAACCGGTGGTCATAGAACTAATGGCCGAGCAGATAATAGCTTTGACTCGTATTGCGAAGGTCTGCTAGCGTAATCCTCCTTTTGGGTACATTCTACCTGATGAATCCAAACAAGAACGAGACCGGTCGTGGGTGTCGGTTTGAGGGCAGACATCGGGAATCATAGCAAAAATGGGCTTATGCGGTGTGCCATGTCTTTGATGGCTACTCTGGGAGTTTTCAACTATTTAAAACAAAGAACGTAAACGCTATTTTGCAAGGATGACTTGCATCTATATCAATAGTGCAGTAGTGCAGCGACATTTTCTTTGATGACATACCACTAACAATGCACACACACGTCTCCAAATGGCACATCCAGGTTCCGATATTCCTGGCGCTGGGAACTGCCTATTAGGTTCTGCGCGTTCGAGTCGTACTGTACTACTTACAAGCGATGTCGCGTGTTTTCCAACGCTACTAGTTTGTGTTAGCGCTAACAAGGCAACCGTGTGGAATCAGCTACCATAGGGCGTTACTGCGTGAATCAAAATGGCACACGACCTACATTCCATCTGGTACTGCAGTTTGGTTTATAGGTGATGCGAATGCCCCCATTAACTACGTGAGGGTTGTAATCATATTTCTGATCAAAGTGACCACGATGCGCCAGGTATAACATTTTGATGATAAATGCCATTCAATACGTTGTTTACTTTAAAATTACAAGGTGAGTGTGTAATTGTAGGATCCTGATCCGTTTATTTCAACCGGTATTTATAAAAAGCCCAACAAGTATCGCTGATCGTGCTCCTTCATGATTAAGCACAAGTGGTAATAAGAGGTCAAAGCATCAGAAGAAAACTACCGGTTTTGTGGACTCACTGTTTCATCAGCTGCTTCGTGATGATCTCAAAGAATGCATCACTCCCCAAACTTACCTGTGTGCGATTGAGTTCCACAAAACCAGGCCTTTTCCGGACTAGAAGTGAGATCGTTTTTAAGACGAATAGTAGGATTCGTACTAATGGCATGCTTCACGGGGGATTAAAAATAATGGGTAACTATACTACCGGTTAGGTGAACTTGACGGGGGCAACTCGCGAGCACGAGAAAATTGAATTTTGCTCTGTAGATTTATCAGCAGCAGTAGAAGAGCGGAAAAAATCACAACGAAACGAACGCTTTGAACTCGATAGCGTTAGCTAATCTTATTTGAAATAATGGACACAATTAACTGCCTAAGGGTCTGAACTTGAATATTTGTTGCGATTCGAACAGATGAATGCATTAGTAACTCAACGAACTCCATGATAAAAGTGATTACATTAGGAAACGATGCGGTTTGCAACACAACCTGACTCAAAACAGTCAGACACGAATAATTTACTTTCCAGGTTGCACACGCTAGACTGACGAAAATCAGTTCGATATCCAGCTTCTTACTCAAGGCCAACTGGTACTACAAGTTTATCATTTTAGCTGTTAGCAGACGAAAGGTTTTCGATTTAAACCCAAACGTTACTGTTGTTAATGCAACAAATGTGAAAAGATCAACGACTTAATCAGTAATGAGGGGTTCGCATGTAAATACAGGAAGGCAAACGCAAGTCTTCCGTGTGTTTTGTAGAGATGTGCTCAAATTATGGGTATAGAGAAATAAACTCAATTGTATTTCCGAATTCTGGGAAATGTGTACTTCTGCAGGAACCAAAAGACGTATAAAGATAGGGTTGAGTTAACCCCATGTTTATCTTAATCTTGCGATTGACGTTTTTGTTAGCGTAAAGTAGTGTGTAACTGCTCTCGGAATATATTGATCATATTCCCTTCATTAGCGACGATGAGCAATCCAAGACAGCTTGGAGATTGAAGCGCAGCTATACGGCATCTATACTTTGCGCTCTCACAGTTCGAAGTCTTTTCAGGGCCGGCAGAGGACCGTGCCAAGTCCGGACCAGGGTAGCCATGGTCTAGGTTTAGTCGAAACTTGTATCATTACTAACAGCTGTGTTACTGTAGGCGACGATTTTGGAGAAGACGTATTTTTGCACGGGGTTGAAAATAGGCTATTACTTACCGAACCAAAGTACTGCTGTCGATGATGCAACAACCACTACTCGTTAAGAGACGTAATGTATAGCGATTTTATGTGTGCCTTACTGCTCTATGACCGTAAAGCCTGGCAGCCCAGCATTGGTTACGTTCGTGGGCGGCTCGTCATGGAAACTCGTTATCTGCAGATAACCACCTATTTGTTTTGCACCACGAGAGCAGCAATGGCGTTCGATGATGTGCGTTAAGAAATGTTAGCTTCCTTGCGAGCAAAACAGTTTTTCTCCATTAGTCAAGATGGCTAATACATTCTACGAATGCCTACACAATCTGGGTCACCCCAGGAGACAACTTATGGTGTGACTTTTGAGTATGCAGAAACAGCATCAATTTGGGTGTAGTTTGGTTTCACACACCCTGACAGGCGTCCAGAAGATGCAAACTGTTGCTAGTTGTGAAGAATGAAAAATAGAACAGTATTCCAAAGTCAGTGTTGGGAATTAGGTTAAGCTCATTGTTGAGGTGTACTCTAGCTATTGTCAGAGACGCGTCTTTCTTGACAGCTTTACTCATTACAGTAAAATGGAAAACAAATAACGAAAGCAGGCACCGTGGCACAGTGCACTGCGAAAACTCATAACATTTTTTCCCATGTTCTTGTTCGAGAATTTTTGCGTTAGTTTACTTAGTAATGTTTGTTAGCTATGACGTTTCTTGGTCTTAGATGGGTAACTAGTCTGTTTTAAGACCTGTGTACAAGACTTATGTGCGTCTTGTGAACTGGGTGTTGGAGGTTACACTGGAAGATCCTGATTCCTGTATTTACATCGACCGTTCATCTATCTCGCTGTCACGTCTGAACTCCATCACATAGCATAGAGCCTGGTCTGAAAAAAACTAGATCTAGTAGCCGACTGCGTCGGATGACTTCCGAGTCATCACCGTTAAGTATTTATACAAATTATTCCTAACTTCTATTTTAAATAAAACTAAACCGAACGTTAGTCAATAGCAGATATTCTATTGAATTGTTTCAGTTTACTTGCTTGTACATTTCTCTGTCTCCCATTTGTGATAGCAACTCTTCGATCGGAAATGATATCTCATGTCCTCAGCCTAGACTATGTTCTCATCTCAACGATCAGTCTCAGTATTGCGAGTAAGCCGCTGTTTGTCTGATCTCAGTGTCACATTTACATAAATCTAGACAACTCGTGCAGGAAAACCGAGTGAATCCGCTTGAATTGTTTCTTCACCCATCCCATCCATTGGGTCATCAATATGACGGCTTCCGAACACAGGCGGAATTTGCATCCTAATGAAGCAGAAACAAACATTACACATCGTTCGCGTAGATTCGCCGAGAGTAGAAAAAAATGTGCCCACATCACACTCAGAATCCCTTTCCACTTGTAACCGATTGGAACAAAACGGACAATTTTGCCCCCGGCGTATGTGGTTGTGCTAGAGAAAATTGGGATGAATCTACCATTGCATGTCATTTGTTGTCACGGATTACGGCAGAATTCATAAACAAATTGGCTGAATTACTAATGAGCATATAGGGAATCAAACTGAGACAAACGGATCATTACACACACTTCCCTATAGATTTGGTATCAGTCTGAATAGTTTTGCGTGATCCCATCCGACTCCAGAGCATAAGTCGGGTGCTACTTTTGTGTGATTATCATAGTGATCGCAGTGGTTAAATAGACCTCACAACAAGCATAGAGGAAGGGTAACATACAAACGTTCATGCTTTCTGGTGGACATTCTGCAACTATTTTGATATCACAATCATTCAGAAGTTCACATTTTGTTTGGAGTCACTGGCCAGACTAAACCGTCTGAGCAACATTGCGAAAGCTGAGAAGTAACAGGTGGTTTAATAGTACCGAGTTAAAACCTGAAATCAACGGTACCTTCTATTGAACCGACAAGTTATGTGTATGCCGCCCATTCCCTACTTGATTGGTTGTCCGTTCCTAGACCGTTGTTAAACTATCACTTTTGACGTCGACTTCACCAAAACAATCTCGAAGGGACACACAGAAAGGATGTAACGGAACCTACCACCACAAATAAAGTCGGTAAATAGACTGAAGTTCTACTGTGGTGCTCATTTGTGACGTTCGTACTTCAGGTTCTAAAAATGAGTTGGGTTGGCCAAACTCAACATGACGCCAACGGCCATAAAATATTTCGCCGTGCTCCTGCATTCAAAAAGTGAATTGAAGACAGTTAACCCACTCTTTCGATTTGACACGTGAACAAACTGTATTGTTGTTTATGAGCAATAAAATGTAGCCAAGCTGTAAACTTACAGTTTTATCACCCTATACGTGCTCAATTAAAGTACCATAATCTCGACACCATAGTATGCAACATGTGGGTGCGAAGTTAGGACTGGTGGAAAGAAATCAATCGAGCAACCGTAGAGTTAAACGGCTAGCTGCAGTGAACGATAATTTTGGATTCACCTGATGGATAGTGTTTGGCACCTGGTCGATATGTAATGGGACTTATTAGCCAACGGCGTAGATGATTAAGACCGACGACTGGTCGACCACATTGAAGATTGTGAAAAGTCGCGCCCCTCGATAAACCGGGTAAAGTTGTCAGCTGTAAGTGATACGTAAGTAAATGAAGAGTTTTTAACTGAAGTTAAATTAAATTAGGTCTGTCCATAGAGATAATGTTGACGATGTATGTTGTGAAGCGCTGATACAGATTGATTCAGACTCCTCACAGATGACACCTTCATATGCTGAATCTTTTAAACTGTTCTTTTCAACCGCAGGTCTCATTCCGGTTACAAACTTTTCTGTATAGATTGGATTTCGCTGTTACACAGATCAAGAATATAGCAGGCTTGCGATTCTTCAAATATATTGGTAACAGTCGACCTCCGTCTTTAAACGTAGCAAATGAAATGGAAATGTTCGCCACTGTCACATCCTCTCATTGATTTTCTATTGTATAACTAACCGGGCAGTCTGAAGTTTTTCGGTTTTGTAGCCTAGTCTTGTCAAGGAATCAACAAAAGTAGATCGTCATAACATTGTTTCACTGTTGTCTGTCAATATCACACTCGGTGTTTATCAGTGACTGCACTCTCTGCGAACTTATGTCAGCTGACAGGCACCATTGTTTGTAATGTATACGAGAGAATAAAAGGAACCGTTACTGTAGTTTGCGCTCCTGTGTTGTAGTGAATTGTGGTTGCAATGATATATTGCTCCAAATTCATAGTTGCCAACGAGCGAAGCTGCTGGCCTCCAGTTGTTCTGGTAAGGGACAGCACAGTCCAAATGCAAATAGGATGCGTCAGATTATCGAAGTCGCTTTTTCATGACAAAAGAAGGGAGGGGTCTCTATAACACTGTGGGTCTGCAATCTTCAACGGCTCTAACACCAGATGTAGGTCTGTTCAAGTTCGTGTTACGGTAAAACGCAGGTACATCACACTTTGTAGTTTCCCGTCAGATTAGATAAAGAATTCACTCCAGTAACTTGGAAGATCACAACGCATTCAGTAACCAGTAAGATAATTCAATTTGCAGTTCATGGACAAGTTTGCACGTTTACAGTCTACAGTCATTTCATTAAAAGAATCGAAAACTGATTTCAGGCTGAAGCAAAAATACACGCTTGAAGGTATGTGTGGTCGTCTTTCGACGTTATCAATCAGGCAATTTGCCGGAACTGTTAACCATTCAAATAGGAATATCCTTCAAACCATAGTGACTCGGACAATTTATTATGACATTTCTTTTTATCATGTTTGCCCGACGTCCGCTCACCTGTAGCGAAATTCATCGCGTAAGAAAATCGGTTTCAGTCTATCTTCAATCACGTGTCCACGGGGAGAATGAAACTGACCTTGTTGTACATGATAATTCAAAATCACATTCTAACTTCTGGGAAACTCAGCACAGGTTTTCATTACAAGTTAAACGAGTCGCTAAGTTGTTCAGTCGATGGACTGTCGCACTGCTGACGGTCGTCATCCCAGATCATATACTAGTTGAACCGGAGTGCCTAAAATTGACACCAGAGAACAATCGGGTATTCTCATGCATTCTCATACATGCCGACAACTAGGTAATGAAGCTACACCCCAGTCATGTCACATAATATCGTTAGCATCAGCCTATCTCTAAAAATCCTAGGCCTCAAGGAGTTCAGTTGTGATAGTTTCTGTTGCGATTTTCGAGAGCACGATGTGGTCCGGTCACTATTCGTTGTTGTCCACCAGGAGACTAAACGATTTAGACGAAAATGTTTTATGAAAGATTAATATTGGTAATAAAACACCTTTTCTACATGTCAAACTTGCGGTGGACCCTCCAGCAACTGAACCACGCTGTAAATAATTTAAATTATTGCGTGTTGAAAATTTCTCACTCATTTGGCTTTTCATAAGTGGCACCACATCTTCTCATATATGAGCACAAACCTCTGAAAACGACTTCGTTGATTTTGTGGAATAGTTAATCCACACACAAGTGTGGGCTGACTTCTGACGACAAATTTTTAACATATTCTATGATTGCAGTCCTGTTTGAGATGAAAGTTTGGGCCGTTTTTCGGAATATACCCATAGATTTCTTTGACGAGATTTGTGTAGCTTGTATTTGTGATATCTTCTACAAAATCTGTAAATTCTTCCGATTAAGAGTTTAATGCTCAGTAGGTCGATGCGCAGGCGTACCCAAGGAAATCGTTGGTAACTCCAACGTTTCAAGTATCGAGGCTGTCCGACTTTGTTAGGCTAGATGTTAGGTTGCCTCTGTCTAATGAGCATTCAATGGATCTTCTGCTGTATGCTTATTCAAACCTGTAAGTGAGGTCACATTAGAAAAGAAACAGTGGGCGAGCACCTACAAATCCGGCATACTGATCTGAAGCTGTGTATCTGAGCCACAAACTAAGTGCCATATTGCACAGCCTTGTGAACACGAAAAATATAGGAAGACTTCACCATTGAAGCTAATAGTATTGTGCAATATGCTATGTTTCAAAGTGTTTCACTTAAAGATCGGGAAACCAAGGAAAGTATGTTGATTGCAACGGCGGGGGTGGTAGAAATGACCAATTATCTTTTATAAAAAAGGCGTACATCAGTGTTCTTTGGAGTGACTTCTCTCGTCTTTTATACATGTCCTCAGCAATCAGCATTCTTTAAACTTGGGAATTAAGGAGATAGCCACAGGCCTTATACATGGTGCTAGTCAGTTTGGACAATCCTGCTGAAGAACAAGTCTGCCCAACCGTTGCTTGGTACACTCACTCACGACGGTTTTCATTAGGGCTATTGTTATGCTCCGTTATTTCTTCTCATTCGGTTGATGAAACCATTGGGGTAGTTTTCCAATCGTAAAGGACCGATCACAATTCATCATCCTCTCTGTTCTTACAGCACCTACCTTGCACTTGATGGAAAGTGCACTAAGGGTAGCTCATGAACTATAGAAACAACATCAAACACGTTTGCTCTACAACAGAGTTTATAATAAAAGTTACGTTGGCGGCTTCTCAATGAAGAGATTGGGTGGAATTAGTAGTGTTAACTACTGTTCCCTTGCGATTCACTTTTTACCGACAAATTATATTGAAATGAGTGCAGGAAATGCACTATCAAACAAATATGGTTACACTTATGGTCTCCGTTCAACTCAGCATACGTCGTCTGAGTGAGACTGCTGAAAAGGCTGACTTGTTTCGCTTTTGATTAGTCACGTTGACAAATCGTAGGGCCAGCATACAGAAGTGGACAAGTAACCAGGATGCACAAGGTCATTAATCGAATCAGAAGTTGATAGTTGGAAAGGAATAATATGGCTAATCTTTACATACAGTGGGTTTTAAACGAAGGTTGCTGGTAGGTAATCGGCAGAGAGAACCGGATAAACCATCGCGCAGAAGAAAGTTTTCTCCGGGAAGGCAGCATGCGGTACCATCGCTTTGAGCCTCAAGGAAGAACCAGTCAGGCTGACTCAACTAAATCATTCTTCAGAATTACTGTCGTGATATTTTGAACTGCTCAATTATGGCCAGTTAATACATCAGATGACAACTTTACCAGAGTGTGGAACAGGATTTTTTTAAAACGACCACACAGATAACCGACACTTCTATAAATCGATATTTTCCGACAGAATCCAGAAGAAAATGTTTTCAAACTGGAGGTTTAAATGAACGCATGCATACGTTTGTCACAAACGGTGAAACATGGTTCGTCAGTTTTGGCCGGCAATCTTTGTTCGGAATCACACAAGCAGCGAGAGATGAGTGATCTTTTTAGCAATTCCCTTTGGTAGGTACTGCAGACAGTGATTCAAACCTTCAGGAATTTCGTGGAAAAAATCACATAGCAGAAAATGATGAGTTGTTGAGGCACGTCTCAACAGGAAGTATAGGAGATTATAATTAGTTTCCGTCGGACATGATGAAGGATGTGTAGGGGGACTGGGAGGTGCATACTGAGTTATAGCATTATTTGCTAACCGCTGTGAGAACCGTGAACTCACTACAAACAAGAGTGGTTGAACGCACCGGTATTATAATTTAGTCGTGATTGATGAGAGATAATTGACTAATTGGTCAACACGGCTGTCTCGTACAAGCGTGACCGCAGTCCTACGCAAGAACTTTAGTAATAGGGAAAATTGAGCTTAATGCTTCTTTTCAAAAGTCAACTGGATGGAAAATCTGTTGGAATGCGAAGCCTGCGATCAAATACGATTGATGCTTATGTAGAAGAAAAGTCTGATTTCCCGTTATGGATTACTGATTAAGAATACACTTCTAACGTTTCTGTACCTACTGTTGCTGTACAGCAGGCAGCGTGGTTTGTGAGTAGTATGATGTGTACATTCGGAAACTAAAGGGTAAATCTCAACGCTAGGAAGCCGTTAGTTCAGCATCGACTATTGGAATAGTATGTATGCACAATGGGGACCTGCCACCAGGGAGAATTACAAGGTGCTGCTACCCAGTGTGTGTGAATACACATCAGTCGTGCAAATGTGTGTACGCGTCCGTGGTCTTATGTTTAAGCATAACCTGTGTGGGAGTTCATGTAACAGACAACTTCACAGACAAAACGTCTTATACGATGACAACACTACGAAGACAAGATTCACAAATACCAGAGAAGTGTTCACCAACCGTAGCTACGTCCTACTCAAATACTTCCGTTTACGGAAAGGCGGATCTGTAAAGAAAAGAGTTATTCTACTGTTTAACAATATCCCCGACAATAACTTTTCCGAGAAGTATCATACCAATTAGAATGGCTTAGATGATGTGCTAGTAAGGTACTTTTAAGAAATCTATGTCGTGGACAAATATATGGAGAAAAGCAGCATGCATACGCAACTCGAAAAGTAGATGACAGTTGTGTGTCAGATTCCATTGTTAAAAGAAAGTGTATACTTTGTATTACATAGCCTGCTGGACATTGGGTCTCCAGTATCTCTGAATTATGACCAGGAGCTGCACATAGGAGATTTCACAAGCTCACTTGAAAGTGACCATTTTAATCAAGGTGGTGTGTTCAGTTCCTAGCAGCATTGTTCCACAGTCGCGTGTACTTAACGTGAAACGATAAAATGCACCATCACCACCACAGTAGAAGCAGCAGTAGTAGCACCAGCAGCAGCAGCAGCAACAACAAATGCAGCAGCAACAGCAGCAACAACAGCAGCAGTAGCAACAGCACCGGCAGCAACAGCAGCATCAGCAACTAAAGCAACAACAGCAGCATCCACAGCAGAAGCAGCAGCAGAAGCACCACCACCACCACCAACAGCAGCAGCAGCAACAGCAGCACCAGCAGCACTAGCAGCAGCAACATCAGCAACAACAGCAGTAGCAGCAGCAGCAAGAGCGGCAGCAGCAACCACAGCAGCAGCAGCAGCACCACCACCAGCAGCAGCACCAGCAGCAGCAGCAGCAACAACAGCAGCAGCAGCAGTACCAGCAGCAGCAGCAAGAGCGGCAGCAGCAACCGCAGCAGCAGCAGCAGTAGCATCATCATCATCATTATCAGCAGCAGCAGCAGCAGCAGCAACAGCAACAGCAGCAACCGCAGCAGCAGCAGTAGCAGCAGTAGCAGCAGCACCAGCAACCGCAGCAGCAGCAGCAGCAACAGCAGCAGCAACAGCATCAGCAGAAAACCACCGTTCCACAGTGTTACTTAACTGCCAACTCACCATGAAAATAAGAATCCACCCCACCTTCAGGATGAGCTCGGAGAGAAAATAGTTTATTTAACAAAACTCGTATGCTTAAAATGGCAGATTCAATGCTATCTCCGCAAAATTCGACTAGGTAAAGAGTGTTATTAAGGCGTGATCCGTGAAGCAGCACCATCATGGATTCCACGGCTTTTCTCTTCAGAACAACTTCGCTGGCAACTCAGCATAACGATGACGGTATTTTTCTACCGGAAACATTTAGCGGTTTTACAGTCTCATTTTTGTGGTCGAAGATCAGGCGACTGAAAATGACCATATTTTGCAAGCAAAACTGACTTAATACTCACTAATCCTTAGGAGCCGCCTTCATCCTCATATAACAAATCATCGATCAGTCAACTTGTACCTCACATCCGTGACCTGTGAAGTTCACTTAGAACACAAGGCATGGGAAACAATATGTTAACATTTGTGATACTTGGTCAAACCATCCAAATCTGTGCATTTTGAGAGCTTGGATGAGGGTTTCTAACGATCGGTTGAGCCGAAAACTTATTTTCTAAGATTTTGGCTGTCTATCGACCAATACCATCATGGATGTGTGGCTGAAGACAAATATTCTTCAGCAGTCACTTCAGCAAACTTTCACTATCGGGTGAGCCAGACTTTTTATTCACTGGCTGTGGTGTGATCCTCTCTGAGTCAGAAGTCTCTGATGCCGTCTCCCAAGAAAAGTTTGTTGCTTTACGAACCAGAGATTCTATCTAGGATCCCAAATGTCAAGCTGAGACACGCCCGTAAACACAGGACTTGTTCCACTGGGATACAGAATTTGCATACACTGCGAGGTCAATATAGTACCGCACAACAGGAACACCATATCACTACGGTATCGAAATCCCAACCTTAAGTGGGACCATAATAAGCACCTTCCAGATAAACATTCTACAGGACACGCTACCCGCCAAAAGGTGCCTGGGAGTGTGGTGTCTTTTTTTTACAGCAACTGAACGCATCAGTTCTTTAATGGTGGACGGACCACACGATATCAGTCCTGAAAACGTGTCCATGAACCTACTATTCGATCGAGATAAGTCTGTTTTATTTCATACTGTTTATGGTTCAGCCATGTGTCACAATGATGCTACACAGGAGCAGTTCTACGACCAGATGTCTAGCACGATTCGCTTGATAGTGGTAAGTGATCTACTGTTGGTTCAGGTTGACTTCAGTGCTGAAGTTGGACGCAATTCAGCAACCTGGTCAAGATTCGTCAGATCTTGCAGCATTCGTGCGATCATTGAGAACAATGATCGACTGCTCTGTCTAGATGCTACTCACGAGTTGGCTATCACCAACACCCGATTCCAACTGGATGTGAGGGATATGACGACGTGACCTCACCCTTAAAGCAACCATCACGTTTCGATTCACTAAGTGATCGTGTGATACCTTGACGCTCGAGAAGTGCGTTTCACTCGAATGATGTCATGACTAGATGCGGCAAGGATTATAGGCTGGCCGGGATTAAATTGTTTATTCACGTTTGCAAACCTGTTTGTTGTGGATCATCCGGACAGCGACAGAACATGTTTGTTAAACGAATGCGGGACTCAAAGACTAGGTCGGTTTTACAACATGCAGGTTTTGCTCATCTCAATGATGTTTCCCTATCCACTACCCCTGACCGTTGGGTAGTTCCTCAAGCAACGGAACTCGGCAACAATCATCGAGGCAATACGTCTGACTATAACAATGCAGCTATCTTCAACTTGATACACGAGAAGACCGAAGCATTTTCTTCCTTCACGACAGACCGAGCAATAAAGCTAAGAGAGCCACGTTCCGAAGTGTTTGCCGTTAACTGACCGAACGGCTTCAGGAAAACAAGGATGACTTGTGTGTAAAACAAAATGAGCTGACGCATGGCTTCATTCGTTGTCGACAAAACAAGGAGTTTTGCGGTTCGCTTAGGACAATTTTGGTCCGCTCACGTAGTACCTTAAAACACTGATTGCCGAAGCCCATGATGTTGTGTACACACGGTTGGTGGCTTCCGGTCCGGATTAGCCTGTCACTGTGACCAAAGCCAAGGAAGCCTGTGAATACCCATCACTACAAGTGGCTTGCGCTGTACCACTTGCGGTTCCACTCACACTCCACATGTAAACCTGAATGAATAAAACCATGAGGTGTGTGAGTGAGGCATTCGTGCCCTACCGGCCAACGCTGGTTAGCCAACTGATAGGCTAGCTCCAAAGTAAAACTCCTATTTCTCGAGAAAGAAAAGGACAGAGAGAGACTCCAATGGCAAAATGTAATCTGGGAAAAAATATTATGAAGTTAATGCAAGAAACAATCAAATATAGCAGTACATTTTGATGCAACATAGAGAGGACATCCAAAAAATTCGAAGTTGTATTCGAAGAAAAAATTCAGTATACCGTGCATTAACAACGCTGAACAAAGAGGAAGGTAGGAAGCCACAGACATTCATATTTCGGAGAAGAGGAGCGATTGGGTTCTAAACGATTACAGTTGTTGGCCAAATGCATTTACCTGTGAGATGTTCGGAATTAAGGACTTCGAATAGCCCTAGAAATCGTACTTGAATTGAAGCCTTCCACACAAGTAATGAGGAGAAAACCTGGTACTGGTAGCAGTAAGCAGTTGTTAGTCATGAGTTGAGACGCCGAATTTATGGATGTACAGCAGTATTAAAGAAATCATAGTCTGTAGTTGGCTGATTGTATTAGCACATGCAGTCACAAACTGCAGGTTAATTGGTGCAATACGGGACAGATGAATTGAAGAATAACCGAAGGCACAACACTGAAACTGTTCGTCCAATCTTGATGTTGTATCTTTAACGCGATATTTGGATTGGCCGTTCGTATGATCTTCTGTTGTGTCGGGGTTTGGATAAGCAGTGAATCAAGTAGATTTCCACCACAAACTTTTACAACTTACTTGAGACCAACGTATTCGTTATCTTTTGGCTGACAGTGTACTATTAGTACATTTATGATCTTCTAATCCTAAACGACGGACGCATTCTTGGTCACAAGTGTCGCAACGCCCGAAATCATGCCATCACGGCTTGTGTTACCGGTGGTTCTCTTGCGCTCCGCGCGCTTTTGCTCGCAATCGCCCAGTAATCCTCCACTGAATTTACGGATGCCCGTCCGGATCTTATTCCTCCAAATCGTGCAGTTCAACGCTGCCTTTCCAACATCTGAAGTAAATGTTACAGCGCAAAATATTTACCTGGACAAAATCCTGATAACTCAACCTCCGAGCACCAGGATCTCGCTTACTTGATTTCAGCTGCCCGTAAAGCAGCCACTTTGGAATACAGTTATCGCACACCTGACGGACGTGACCTAGCCAACGAAGCTGACTGAGCGTCAGTTAGAATTTCTCCTCCTTCATGTCCGCTCGTTACAGTACCTGAGCTTTCGGAACCATATCTAACCGCCGAAAAACCAAGATGCACCTCGCACACAGCAAATGGAGGTTGCTCCAATAACACAAGTCCCGTTGATACATTGTTCAAGTTTCACTGCCGTACAACAGTATAGTTAGCACCGTTGATCGGTAGACACAGAGCTTAATGGCCATCTTCAGGTTGTGGTTCCTCCAGGCACGTCTTTCAAGACGTTTGAAAGCAGCATTACCCTTCATCACGCGAGCTCATAACTCGAGGTCTGCAAAAAGGTCTGTGTACAGGTTGCTACACATCTGGCAGGAGTCTGCGCAGCTGTCGAAAGTTTCTCCACTGAAGCGAATTTTAGGCACAGATGCAGCAGCATCACTTTCAACCGGTGATGGTCGAAAGAAAAGCCTCACATGTGTTGGTATGCAATCCAAACTTAGATGCCGCGGTCATGGAGGCAATGACCAGTTGCTAAAGTTCGTCTTCACTGTGTGCGAAGAGCGCGCTGCCATCTGTAAACAGAAGCATGCACATCTTTGAAGTATGCATCGGGGTTGGTGCGCCAAAATGTCAAATATTAAATGGGCACCCATCCCTCCGGTATTCAACCTTAACACCGTTCTCCATCGAATCCTGAAAGGCAACTTTCAGCATGACAGTCAAATATAAACCAAATAGAGTTGTGGATAGGGTACAGTGCTGCTTCACGCTAGTGACAATGTTAGAATCGTCAGAGATCGACCTACGCGGTTGTACTTTGGCTTTCATGTCCACGGACATGCCCAGACGGAGTTCGGCGCAGTCACTTTTGTAGTCTAATAGACCGATCTGCTAACACTAATTAGTTTGCTTTGAACATCTTTCCAAAACAAAATATGAAACCTTTATTTACTTACTCCCCAGATTCAACAGGTTTGCACAGAGTTAATAGACAACTGAAAAACGGAAAGGCTGAGAGTGAGGGTGAGTTGCGAAGGAAGGTTGTTGGTTATGATAGTCCACTTTTAGAATTTGCTCTGATTTGGTTGGACTACTCCGTCGGGAAGTAAGAAACAGCCTTCAGGATTTCACCATTGCCCTGACCGTGCCTTTGTTAGAAGGTATGAAAAACAAGCAAAGCACTGGCAGTTAAGGGAGAACCCGTCTTCCGAGATGCACTGAAAAGTTCCTAGATGGAGTTCTGCTGAACCGCCTCGGTGCAGAAGTTTCGAAAACCACTATTCCTGAAGGTCAATGTGGACTTCAGGCTAGTTGAAGTACGACCCACATGTTGTTCGCTGCTCGAAAGATTCAGCAAAATTATCCTGAACGAAATCAAACGCTATACAATCTGATTGTGGATTCCACCGTTTGATTGTCTGAACCACGAGGGACTGTGAACGGTACTCGGTAAATTTGGATTTCCAAGTAGTTTCGTCGGTTCAGTTAGATAGTTGCACATAAATATGAAGGAGAAGATGCAATCGTGCAGATCAATCTCTGTTCATTTTGACGTTTTCATTGACGTTGTGTCCTAATAACAACCCTAGTTAGTTTATATTTGACTGCAACGATAACAGATGATCTTCAGAATTTTAAGTAATGCGTGAAAGTTTAATAGCATACAAATGGCCGCCCGCTGAATATTCGAGGTTTTGATGCCCAAGTTCACATACTTCGATGATGCGCACGCTGTTGTTTCCAGATAGTAGCACACTGCTTGAAAACAGCCGAAAGGAGTTTTAAAGAATGGTAAAGACTTCTACAATCGCGGTATTTGAAGTTGATCAAGATATCAACAGCTTTTTTTGGGCTTCTCTGGGCGGATGTGCAATATTTACTTCTGAAATGCACACCAAGAGGGACAGTGTGGATCGCTACACAAACTTCTGCCACTTGGGTAACAATCTGTTGAGAGATCTGCTTGTGGACTGCCAACTGTGGTCATGTGTGACGAAAGCTGGCGCTGATTTCGGACTTATTCGAAAAAAGTGTATGGAAGAACGAGAGCTTGACGATGAAAACCAAGCTATTTGTCTGCCTTCCATTAGTGTTGTCGACGCTGTTGTGTGGCAGTCATAATTGAATAGTATCAGCGGACTATTTTGCATGTGAACCGTTTCCACCCACAGTGTTTAATGCGCATTTTGGGTACTCATTGGTTGGACTTGGTTTCAAACACTGATGTATTTCGGAGAGCTGACACAAACGAGACTGAAGCCGTGCTGATGCTGAATCAACTTCATTGGCTAGGACACTTCCGTAGGATGGACGGCGACCGGACTCTAAAGTGGTTGCTGTAGGAGTGAGTGGAGGCGGTCAGGTGAGATCCTGATGGTCAGAAGCTGCGATACCAGGATGTTATCCAAGTAAGTCTTCCGCGTTTAACACCGATTTCAAATATTCGAACTTCCCAGTCTCGAGCCAGACGATCCCAATGAATAAGATTTGAGTGGGCGTCTGAAGGTTAAGTGAGCAACGGTTCGGCGGCCGTGAATTTAGCGGCATGGTGCGAAAACAATCCATAGACGCCACCGGTCGTGATATTGTGTCCGTATGGCGTTGTGATGAATGCGGTCACGAATGTGCTAGAAGTCTGGGACTAGTAGGTCATCAGCGTTTTCATGATAAACAAACAACAAAGAGCTAGCTAGTACGTTGGGTGCAAGTAAGCTTAGTCGATTATAGCTATTTTTTGGCGCCAAAGATTGTTGTCGTTTCGTAAATACCCAGCTATTGTGTTGACCTTCTACTATTCTCTTCTTCAGCTTTTCCTGATGCATCATACCAGAAACACTATTTGGTTTTAGTCTATGCCTAAATCTCCTTCTTTTCGTTTATCACTTTCTCCAGATTGCAATGACACTTACTTCTCTATTGAACCGTTTCCTGTTTTATATTCTCAGGTTACATATTATCATTGACGTGCATAGCTTTTTCCTGAGAGATGAGTTCACTTTCAAACCAACCTACTGTCTAGTTAACGTGCATTGGTTGAGTGAACCTCGAAGGTATCCATTTACATGCCTACTGACCATACTGCCTCAGGTTTACACTGGTTACATGGTACTCGAATGAAATCACAAGTGTAGGGTAGCACAACTCACTTGCGATAAGTGATTTGAGCATTGTGCGTGACGAAAATTCAGACTTAACTCAGTTTTTTTTCACATGTCACGCCTGGCTAACGCGTACCTGGAAATAGTGGCAATACGTCATGCGCCAAAGCAACAAATCTATTCTAATCCGCTACTCACGAACCAAAACTAAACCCAGTGAACTTCGTATTGGGCTTCTACCTGGAGCTAGGTTGACCTATCTGGAGTATGCGGGTGACACTATCTTACTGAACTCCCTCATCAAAAATCCGTATTCCAGCTGAGCGTTTACCATACCGGGCTTCATACACTGAGACCATCAACAGCTAAGTGAAACCACGTGATAGCCAAGCAACAACGTCGTCACGAAATATGAAGACTTTGACTGCTCCATTGAGTAAAGTGGGCAGGTGTCGCCTGTCTGGATGGGGTACTCAGGATCACTCAAATCGCTGGTTGGAAACGCTACTCAAGATGTCGATGTACCATAGTCAGTAACGTACCTGCATCCATAAAATTCCTAGTTCTTCCGTTTAGGCTTCTTTTATTAATTCTCAACTTCCTTAGCAACGTTCTCTTCTCGGTTAGTCCACGTTATTTCTGAGGTGAGCTGCGGCCAGAGCCACAGTTACCTTTTGATAATGCTCTGGGCTGCTCTCATGATGATGATGATGATGATGATGATGATGATGATGATGGACTGTATGCTTCAGCAAGTGTCACAGCGAGCGACTTGTCTGTAAATCAGCTGCTTCATTGAGCTTCTATCATCTCCTCCGGCATTTTGCCTTATTTTGACTTTGAATACACATTTCTGTATGTAGGAAATTTATCCTCACCGTGGCAACTTCCTCAGATTTTTTCAGCTATTGTACCGGTGAACAGTGACTTAATGCGTTGTGCGCTAAACTAACTGATCTATAGTATTCCACTAAATATTAACCAAAAAGATGCCATACTCAAACAGTAATCTACGAAGTATGCGAATCTGTCAATCACAGCAAAAGATGTAGTGTTCTACTGTCAGGTCGAGATTATCGTCACGTGAAGATAAATGGAAAAGCATGCATTAGTATATAAACCATAAGTTCACAAGAGATGCTCGAAGCGCTCTCTGCGGTTTTGCTTACACAAAACACTTCTCCTGGGCATGTTACAAAGTGGTCTCAGCGATGGCAATACATTCTAATTTTATGGTTTTGTTATTGATATGTTCGCCGAGCTTGGCATTTAGGTTGCAAACGTTTTATCACCAAGCAAGGTGACATTATCGGTGCGCGAGTGTTTAAGCGTATAGTTTTGAATGTGGTTGTTTGTGGACGCTCCACGTAGACCCTATGTTTAGGGTAGTCCTCAAGAAAAAGTTCCGGTCGAGTAACATTTGGCGACCATGGGGGGTTACTCCTTGTGTCCATTGTAACCGATCTATCGTCGGCCGACAATTTTCTCCACTCGTCGCATAATGTGGTGCTGCTCCATTCTAATGAAACCAAACATATTCGAGTATCCCCCGATTCTCCAGCCCTAATGCAAAGTTCTTCCACAGCATTTAAAGAGAGCAATGTTTTAGATTGTTGGTGATTTTGCGAATAAATATATTGCTTGTAGTGTTCTTATCATAGTAGGCCGGATAATCTGTGTTCCAACGACCACCGCCCGAACCATATTCTTTCGATTATGTTGACGTTGGATTGGAGCAAACCAGTAAGGTTTCCACACTATTCCATTCGGACAAAATAGTTATTCGTCACCAAATACTGTTACCAAGCTATCCCCCTCTGATCACAACCACGAGCACAATGACCAACATTTCTCGGCGTCCGGTAAGCGGATGTCCTGTAACTTTGTCTCCTGGTACGGCCGATAATTTATCTTTTGAGTATTCTATGTACAATGGGCCTCAAATTATTATATTCTTGAGCGAGCCAACGGAAGTTCTTGTTCAGGGTCTTTGGTCATAAATCGTAGAACATTGCTACACAACAGCCACATGTTGTTGTGTGCGTTTGATTACTCATTTGCAGGTCATGTACACTGTTCATTGTAATACACGTCTTTATTAACCTTCAAACAGATCCACATGCAGTGCATTAAACATGTCAGTGATTTCCTCCACATCATCCGTAAAGGATATGCGCTAATAACTAGCTCTAGTAAGAGCAAGACTTGAGCCTAGTACACCTTTGGAATAAAAAGTCTGTGGGCATGCGACAACTGGGATCGATTGTGGATGATGTACAGTTCATGTATAAACCAGTTCAATACGATGTTCAATTGTCAGATTACCGGCAGTTCGTTCTTATATTGGCGTTCCATTAGTAGGATTTGAGTCCAGATCAAGTTGTGCGCGACCGCTGTCCGGCGAAGTTAACTGGAAAAAGTGTGATCCCGCATAATTCAACACGTCCAGAATGAAACAAACAGATGTCTTCAGTTAAATGAAAGTATCGATTCTAAATCGCTATCAAAAGTATCTACATTTACAGTCTGTACAGTTCTATATAGAGTAGTATTCATTTTGCTCGTAATCAACGCAACTTATGTTCAGATTACTATAAGTGGAAATGACGGTGCAATGGCAGAGCACCTGCAAGGGGGCTGGGCAAGTAAACCATCAAGCCCGGCCTGCAGCTTTACCCGTCGCATCACCAAGCCAAGGTCGGCGAGCCGCACATTGTTCCTTTTAATTGTTACCCCCACTTGTAGGCCAATGATGAAATTGTCCTGTTGGTCTCATGTTAATTACATTAACTACCGGTCAGATATTTATCATAATACTACATATAACGTATTTTGAATTGGAGTTATGAAATCCGAATTGTACCCCCCTTCGTTTATTTTTTGCCATCACGTTTTATTATTTACGCCACTGTATTGTTGGCTACCAGTTATCACCGCTGATTTTTTGTACGGAGTTTATTCGGTTAAACAGCTTGATCTGAGCAAACCATCAACACTTTATCATGTTCTGCCTGAATCAAGAGGTTTACAGCTAATCTGGTAGAGTGAGTAGAACCGTGAATCCTTTCACATTCTATAATTAACCGGAATCTGACCGGAATGTCTGTAAGACAATTACAGAAAAGAAATTTCGAGCTAATTATAGTCCCGTGAGCACGTCCGCCGGTTGTTGTGAGCTGAAATGAGTTCGCATTTGCCAAGTGGAACCAGAATTAACCTTCAATGGTAATATGGAAAGATTCAGAATTGAGTGTATTGAAGATGTTAGGAGGTTGAACGATCAATTCGGAAATCTAATACCATATCATCCAACAGGAAGAACACTTCTACATTTAGGCCTCAGCCTTTAAACAGTTCCTTTGAAACCCGGTGTTGCAGTACTGAACAGAGCTAAAGCACGTGGCTAGACGACCAGTCTCATATGAATTCCCTACCAGATAGAGTTTCCAACTTTAAGCCGACGTTTTTATTTCTAGGGATAGGTGCTGAATACCAAAAGGGATCAAGATCAATAGGTGAACTAGGAAACTCTTCAGAATTAGCATGGGGCTTTCAAAGTAGGATGTAAGGGGGATCAGCAGTTATCATATAGACCACTTGGGATTCATATGAATTTTCATGTCGAGTGCTGATCCTTATTTTGATGACTAATGTAGTAGGTTTTCTTATCTTATTCACCATTGTGATATAGAGGCAATGGACGTGATAAAACAGTGTACACTTCTAAAATCGGCGCTGAGATACAACGAGACCATTTGCAACCCTTAATGACACTCGGACTTACCACACCTTGTATCACGTTGCTATATTGGGTCGCTGGCTACGGGATAAATCCTCAGACGCAGTGACGCGAGGACTGTTATGGAGTTAGCTGGAGAAATGAGAATCTGTTCTACAAATCTATAGCACCCCAACGTCTGATGTGAATTCATGTCGCACGTTGGAGGATATTGTCTGACGACTGTAGTAGCTGCTATCATTTTGCTCGATGGGAGTAAGCGATCTTTTGCCGACTTAGTTTGTGGATGAGAAGCCGAGTGCTTCAACCACTAAATGCTTCCTTACCCCCAAAACAACCATCTTTAGCCAACCACTCTGATTTTTACACCCCAACCTGGCGCTGGTAAGCACAAGGTCTGAGTCGTAAATGCCCATGCACCTCTCTTCACCTCCGGTATCCAGAGAAATATCTAAAAACCGCAGTGCTTCGGGTGTGGAGCGGTACAATATACTGGTCAGTGCCCAGAGATCGGTTGATTGACTGTTGACGGCTGTCACGAATTTATTAAAGATCTGAAACTGTGCTTTCTCTGTCCACAATCACTGCTCAAAGGAATGTAGAACAAGACATGTATAGTGTTCATCGATGCCGTTAAGGCATCACCCATTACTTCATCAGGGAACTGAAGTGTACTCACACAAAAACCTACCAGTAGAGAAAACTGAGAGCAAAATAAGCCACGCAACAGCTTTACCCAGTAAACTCTTGGCCATACTTGAAGTAATGCCCTTCAAAATCAAAATGCATTTCGGTACGGTGACAGTTTATGCCGTCCTGAATAATAAATAGAATGCAAATGTGGTAGAGACTGCACTACTAGGAAAGGTGGGTATCAAAGGCCAGTTCAGAGCGACCGTCCTAAAACCAGTGGCTGATCATGCTAATGTACGGGTCAATGTTGTAACGTTTGTTATAGAAATACTGTACGATTGTTTCCAATGTTGCCGCAGATTTTTCCCGTAAGTGAGCAATTGCAAACATGGTCACATTCAAGTGCTATACCGTTGCCTGTGATTCTATGAACGACGGTCTCAGTGCTAACTGGATGTGACGTGCCTATGGCTCATTGGGTCTAGAACCAGATTTTTGGCAATAGTGAAGACCCTTATGCTGTACCTAAATTTCTGGGATGGATGTTGTTAGGACTAGCCCAGATGAAACGCCAGACCAGCACATCAGGAAACTTGCTTCATGCTGCAATTCAGTTTGAGAGGATGGTTAGCATTGAATTCAATGAAGATCGCATCGCCCTTGTGTGTATGGGGAGGTCTTGGCACTCGTTTACGGTCAGTACCAGATAATTCTACCTTGGAAGAATAGCCAGCCGAGTTTGCCACATAATAGAGAGCTAGCCTATCAAAGAATTAACGGTTTGGGAAGGTGTCTTCTGAATAATAAAATGGCGTAACAACCATATGTGTCAAAGATGGAAGAGTACATCACCAGTGGACCAGCTGTACTAGCTCACGTCGTCGAGGAAGAACGAGGGCGATCAACTATTTGGTACTCGCCGTATCAACTGCTATTCAAAAAGACGCACACAGGGCATGTGTCACTCAGCTGGGATTCAATGATAACAAGATGTAAGAAACCCACTAAGGTTACAGTGATTTTTAACCGGGTCGACAGCAAGCAGAGGCGTAGAAACCCTTTGGAGTTATTCGAGATAGACAATGTGATGAAATAAGCTTTAAAGTAAGTGGCCGACATGGCCAAGCTACTCGCGGACAGTTTTTACGTACGCAGCTTTATCTTTTGACACTTTCGGCATGGTCGTTCTATTTTCATTAAACTCTAAAGCTTACCTTTATGATTTTGCAAGAGAGAGGCAGATTGGGATGAAGAACAGGCATCGGAAGGGTCTGTGGCTTCAGAGAGATGGCCTTGACGGGTTGATGGAATTACGATTTTATTGCTGTATCAAGCCACGAACCTTGAAAGGGTCACGGAGTTACACAGTTTCTCAGATGCGTCAGAAGTAGGCTGTGCAGCAGTTATATATGCTAGGCTGGTGAATATCAGTGAGTCTTTTATTAGCCCCAGTTGCTTAGAAGTCAAGAGTAGTTCCCACGCTTACTGCGAGTACACCTCAGATGGAGTTGACAGTGGCTTTCCTTGCTGGTAGGTTGGCGAACCCCACCGAAAATGAAGTACCATAAGAGGTTAAATCCGTTAAATCCGCAAACGTTCACCACCAGTCGTTTGTTACGTATACATCACCTATCTAGTCCGAACGACTGGCGGTATGTGCACACCAAGCTAAATCCTGTGGACTTGACGTCTTGAGGTGAGCACAGCAAAGAATAAAGGACAATAGAGTGGTTCAGAGTTCCAGAACCCTTGTGGAAAGGTCAATTTGCGTGGCCGACACAACATAAGTGTTTCGCTGATAGACTAACATAGTTAAGACCAAAACAGCAGACAGGCGTACACCTCCCTAGGTCCAAATGGCTCTCACCGTCCTGTTCACGGAGTAAATTGTTACCAAGCTTTGCATGATCGAACCGACTCTGTGTTTCCATGTCAAACGCCATAGCCACTCTATTTCGGGCGAAGGCTTCTCTGAAGAACCAATTAAAAACGCTGAAGTATGTGTTGAAGCTTGGTCAGCGGCTGTCTCTGCGTTGGTCTATGTTGCTTTGACTGCAGTAATCGGTGGGAAGCTATCCACTAGCTAGTCTTATTCTAACCGGATGGGGTCACTAGGCCCATCTATTCAAGATCGCTTTGTTAGGAGTTGGAAGCCGATTGGATTTGGCACCAGTAACATTTAAAACTAAGCATCCTGTCATGTTAGCCGGCAAAGATTCTGCTATGAACCTGATGATACTGCATTCCCGTAGGGCAAATGAATAAGTCGGTATAGCGAAGTTTTGTTGGGGCTTCGAACCCTTGACTGAACACTTCAAGGACATGCTGTTGAATGTTATGCACTGAGTTCCTGCTTTCACTTTAAATGCAGGTATTCCCTACCTGGTAGACAATTCATGGCTTCTGTGCTGCAGAATGATCTCTTCCGGAACTGTCAGCCTTTATCATCCACTAGGGCAAACTACCTCGGTCATTTACTAATCAAAAGCAGTCGTAGCACATAAAAAACATGATTGTATTTTTACTTGCCTGACGATGAGAACCGTGCAAATCGCAGGTGTTTATACCATCCAGACGGACTTTTTCGCGTGTCTTTTCTAGGTTCGTATCGAGACGTGGACGTTCCATTCGCATCTACAGTGAAGACTGAACCACACTCCGAGGAGCTGAACAAGAGATCGGAGAATGTTTCGTACAATGGAGTCACGAAAGAATGATCCCCAAACCGATGCAGCATGACACCGGCTGGATGTTTTCCCTGCCGAAAGCAATCTGTAAAGTAGGAAGTTTGAAGTATCTCATACGCTCGATTGTAATCTTCTTTCGTTGCTAAATCGTATTCAGGTGACGAAGATAAAACCCTGGGTAACTTATTGATCGAGGTGGAGAAGATACTGAACTACAGACCAATAATACAATCATCCGATGACTCAGATGACTACTGCACGCTGACTCCGAACTATCTACTAATGCTGAAGCCTACGTTTTCGGTTAGTGCACTCACTGCGACCACCCCAAACTTGACCCAATGACAGAGGCAAGCAAAAAACCCGGCTGATGTTCACTGGCCTCGTTGACACTAAGAATACCTTTCTGACTTACAGAAACGGTAGCGGTGGAAAATGCGATTCGAAGATCTTGCTGCCGGAGACCTGTTGCTGAAGCTGAATAAATCGATACCAAGAGTAGAACGGAACGTGGGGCTAGTTGATCGGTCAACAGCTGGTGAAGACTGATCGCTAATGGAAGCCTTAGTCAGGACTAACATTGATAGACAAATACGAAACTTTTGGTAATAATATCTACTGGAATAATATCAGACTGGAACGTGATCAGCCAAAGTAAATCGCCCACTACTATCATGTCGTCAACCAGTTCTTTGATAAACTCTCATTTTATGAATTTTCCTGTTGAGTGGAGCTCACGAGTATCGTATCCGGACAGAATTAGTGGAACTTATTTTCGGATAACTGCAAGTGAGAATAACGTTGTGATGGCAAAACACCCACAAGTAGGCTTGGAGACGCTAATAGTCACACCCGGCCCCGCGACTTTAAGCTCTGTGCTAACAACCCCCGTACAATGTAGGTTATAGATGTTCACATGTCTGTAAACCTTGACCAAGTTTTCATTGTGTAGGTACATTAAGTTGCACGCATCCTATACGTAAAAATGAATATCAGATCAGGATACCAAACCAAAGGATTGGCCCTAAAACAGGCCACCTGACCGCGTCTTTCTAGCGAACAACCTCGTCAATCCGTTGTGGTCACTGTCACGCTAGATGGCACGACGGCGTACGCGCACTCCAGGTCAGCTCACTCAACTCTATCGTCCGAGTGTTTTGGCCTCCCCTATCCACTATCGTTAACACTTGGATGTTGACAGACGTCTCTAGAAGCGTCTCAGAGTTTGAAGAGCAACGCTGAACTTGGAACCGTCATGCAACAATGGGTGAAAATAGGCAAAGTAAAGACACAACAGTGGATTTTGTTGTCGCGATGAGTTTTCCACCAAACGATGAATAATAAAGGCTGTATTCATAAAGGTCACATTGCTCGAAGAGTGACAGTCATCCCATAGGGTCTGAGGCAGGTTGTGTTCTGTGAACTCTGACACGGTTCTTTATAACCATGCCACCAAAACCATGAGTATCGTTTGGCATGTCTACGTTTTGTGGTCTTGCTATTGAACCGTCCCATTGCATACCGTGTTAACATGACTTGTTTCACCAGTTTGTCATTATATAGGTGCCGTGATGTAGGCAACTTGTTGTGTTATGGAAATTTATGTGGATAGCTCGTCCAAAAACTTTGTTCAGATTAGGGTGCTTTGTTCTGTGGAATATCGCATTACCTCCAAAAATATGGTGAGCAGGCTGCACCAGACTAAATATGCTGCAACCGGCACATACTAATGGGCCCCCGTTAAAAGAACAATGTTTTGTTTCAGGAGAAACACCTGCCAATGACGTGAAAATTTTCGCTTCTCGCGGAGGAACCATGAGCACTATGTAGATAATAGAACTAGAATTAACCTCCAGAGCTGTTTACATCCTCGTGAATTGTGTTTATTGATGCGTGGTACAGCACTGCACGAGAACATTTGTGCGTCCCATGCAATGAATATTCAGTCACCATTCCTTAGGTTCGTTTTTCCTAAATATTGCGTTTGGCTAGCGCAAATATGTAAGTAATGAATTGATGCATCGTGTACTGAAGTTTCTACTCTATGATATTTCGGTACACATGAACCAAAAACGCGTCAGGCCGTACCTCTAGGCTTGCCTCACCATGATAGACTTTGACGTGATTTAATCCAGTCTTGCCGTCCGCCAATTGGAATTTCACATAACAAAATTTACTAACGAGTTAAGCTAGCACTAAATTTCAGTGCCGCAGGTTTTGAATTTGAAAGCATTTGAATACAGATGGGACAGAAGTATATATTCTCTAGTTTGTACAAAAGTTTCTCTACACAGCTGTCTATACTGAGAGGCGCATCAAGTATGTACTCAATATGAACGATCTGGACACTATTAAATAGTGTTGACTACCTTTCAGAGATTAAACTGAATTCTGCTGAGTGCCACTCACATTTTGGCAGGATTTCTCATTCAGGTGGACCTTCTAGCTAGCTCCTTTCACAGGACTATTCGATTCGGGTTTCACCTTCGTTAGAAATCACTGTATCATTGTCGGGATTTGAATTGCAGTTACGTTCTCATAAAAAAATCTACGTTGTCCACTGTGACCCTTACACGCGATTAGGCTCGAACAAAGTGTCATATTTGAACGCCCAAACGTTTTCGTTTGTTCGTAATGAGCAGCTTGCTTGATCACTTGAATAATCGACAAAACTACTGTCTATTGAATCCAATGGATGTTTATAGTACACGCTACTGATCAAATTCACCAAGACCGAAACTCATATCTGGTGTTTTTCCTAAACAGATTAGTTAGATGTCTGTCTCAGTGCGAGAGCTGTAGTCAGATGTGTCTGAGTGACATTCAGCAGATCATCAGGTGTGGGTCGAAAATCAAGCCATTTCTTTAATCCTGAAAGTCGATCGATGATTCCATGTCCACTGTGGAGGCTGCTTGATTTACGGTGTTCCATTCTTTTCGATCAGACTCAGGCAGAATAATGGTTCATGCTTGACGAGACCAGTCCTCGCTTGAATGATTCTCCCCGGTGCTCATCAATCATCTGGGTAATGTATACCGGAACTTCCAATATCATGTGAAGTGTATTTTCTCAATGGGACAATGAATAAAAAAGCCTGAGCTGGCGACTACGAACCAGTGATGCAGTGTTTATGGGCAAATTGTGCATAAAAATTAAAATCTGCTAGTTGATATGTATTGTTTTAGGCGCTTCAGAAAACCCGGTTTGCTAGTGGATACAGGTAGGACTATCTACCGAAATTAACCTGGTTTAGTTAGTTGGCATGGACGAATTCTCATGTGAAGTATCGGTCGTAGCGGCACTCCCCAGGTGAACTGTATGAGTTGTAATAAAGCCATCATCAACAAAAACAGCAAGATATCAGTGACTCAAACGGATGCTTAACTGATATACAGCGCTGGAGAAAAAAGAAAGGGAACAGCGGGAACCCAACTATTTGGAAACAACTGTCTGAATTCGAACATTCAATAACAAAGTTCATACATTTGGCAAAATCGGTCGAGCTATATGTGAAATTGTGGATTTAGTTGTCTCTCACAGACGACTCAGCCAAAAACAGCAAAGTTGACGTCACCGAGCCCGATTAGCTGATATCTCGGCTGAGGTCTACAGCCACTGACATTATGGGTCGAGACAAACCTGACCTGCAGAGGTTATTGTGAGATTTCTACTTAAGCAATATATCCTTTCCGTTCCTCAGTTGTTTATACATATATACAGTAAGGGTATAACACACTTCTGTCTAGCAGTGTGTTCTTAAAGAGCCTTTTAATATCAAAAACTGGAAGCCCAAGTGTACCTCAAGAAGACATACATCTGAATCCGATCTCTCAGTTTACTTCACGAAGACATTTAGTGTTAGTTGACGGAATGCAGACAAACACACTTTAGCTTTTCTCGAGGTGTTACTCATTCACTATTAAAAATCACGTGTGCCTGCAGAAGCAAGCAGTAGTGAACCTTGATAACCTGTGATACTCGACTTGGATATTTCTCCTTCTTTTCCGCTGAATCCCAATGTTTCTTACTCCGTTCATAATACACTTGATTCTGTTGTGTTGATGGGATTTTGATATACACCAGTTCACTCTATTCTGTCCGTCCCTCTAGTCAATTGCATACATATGTGTAAACTTTGAAGAATTTATCAACCAATGATTCACTATCTCTCGGATGCAGTCAATGACAAAACTTTAACTGATCAAGCTCGTGTCACACACACACCTATGAAACGGAAAATTAATTACCGACTTGATAATTACCACGGTTTTGTCCGCATTGTTTGGTTATCACTTCAAACGAAATTTCGTTCCAACATGGCTTAACCCAACAATTTTGGTATTCTTCAGATATACAGTTACTGGTTTTGCAACACTTCAAGTAAACGTCCTTTCAGAGGTACGTTCTACAGCCGACTGTAAAATTTTATTCAAACCAAATTGCCAGAAAGCGCAGTTAATTCTCACGGATGCCACTGTAAATATTCGAATCGTGTTTAGTTAAAATCTGTTTCACTAGACCAGTTCCATCGGACCTTACGCCTATTTGGGACCATTAGGCCACCCAGCGCCGTAAATGACTTCAACAGTAGTTACTTGGAGGTAATTGATAATTTTTGTTGATTCATAGGTGGAACAACTGCACTTGGGAAGCATAAGAAACCATTAACTTTCAGTGAATTGCGTGTCTGTGTAACACATTCCACATGATTGTGGTACTCTGGTGGTACACGAATTTGTAAATAGTTTCGAAAGCCAGTGAACAACTCAACAGAGGACACGGAGTGGTGGATTACACAAATGAATGAGGTTAACTTATGGGAGAAACAGTTGGGAGTATGAGGATGGGCGTTTGATGGCAGTCATAACAGCCGCAGCGTCGGAACACAACGATGTATATCTCACAGATAGAGTATTATTTTCATCAGTCAGGGCCTCGACAGTCTGAAAGATTTGCCGGCCTTCTAGAAAAATATACGGTAGGCTTACTGAATATTCACTATGCGTCCAAACAACGAGGTGTCACACGATGATACCATCGTCAAGTCAGTTGTGAACCACACCTTACCATATACTTCCGATCTCGATAATTTAAGCACTGAAGATTCATACGGAACACATGTCTTAACCCCGAACATGAACTTACACTTGTCAGATTTTTCATGAGCTTGGATGGAACAAGTCACTTTGAGACACAACGTCAGGTGACTAAATTGGTGGAGCTACAAACACACACCTCGTATGTACGGGTCCAACAGTCTTCTCAGGTTACGCCGTTGGAGCCTGTTGGACGTACACTGTTACATAGCGGATTAACGCAGTATTATCTCAGGCAGAGTAATTGTACCGTCGACTGTCAACCATTTACCTTAAGTGTGATTCAATAAACTTGCTGACACCTGCAGAGAACCAGTGTAATTCAATTTTCAAGACTCATTGGACGGAATTCAAGCCCAACTAAAGAGAGTTCTCGAAACTTATTAGACGTAATGCAGTGTAGAAATTAACCGTTGTCCAACAACTAGGTGGCTGATGAGTGATTGTAAAGAGCACAATCACAGTGTTAGTTCTGCTTGATATCGTGTTACCTGATGAGCCCACGAACCACAGACGCGTGGAACGCGAACCAGCAAGTTAACAATAGAATTGCAGATTACTTTGGTATCCAAACAAAATCAGTTTGATCTGAGCACTCGAAAGGTAGATAGCAAGCGGTCACGGAAATCGAGTTACTTATTTCCATAGAATGAAGTTGGTAAGGTTGATTGCAGGATGTGTGCAAACTGCTGTGCATGCTTAGACTTAGACTGACGACGAAAGTTTCGTGAAAATTGTACACACTAGAAACTTACTTCCCAGCGTGACGTCTCTTAAACCTAACCAATGTAAATTGGAAACAGCATAAAATTGACCGAATGAAAAGGATTATTTCTTTGCGACTTTTGATTGGTTAGACAATGAAAAACTTGTTTGTTTTGCATCAAGTTGCCCGATAAATGTTCAGCGTTTCAAAAACACTAAGACCACATAGTATTCTTAGTAAACAATTGATATGAATGTTTTCCATGAGGCCTATGGATAGACTGTAATCAACCATGATCCCACAAGTTGTACGAGAGTTATGCCTGTCGCCTTGGGAGGAGGTTTTAGTGACTTCATACACGCTTGATCTTCTGACCAAAGCGAACATCACTTACGCTCATAAGCGTAACTTTTTGAACCGTCTACGATATGAAGAAAGAATGAACCTCCACACAATTACTTAGAGTAGTACTGTCCATGCGCGCCAGTTTACAAACTGAGAAGCACATTAAAGTAACTCGCACATGAATTACCAATTAATAACTCTTGTAACTGTAGCTCAGCTGGTTAATTATGTGGTTCAGGTTAAATGAGTTTACTCCCCAGATGAGTGGGACTGACCACTAAAACATACCATATGCTTCCTGCAAAATCTGACTAACAAACATACATTCACTTTGTTGAGACTGCCGGACTTTGTGGATGTAGCAGCTGTTCACTAAACAAGGCTACCGATTTGTCAGGATAAAGGTTGCTCATCAAATACTTTAAATTGGTACTGTTCTTGGATTTTTGTATGCTGACAGGATGTACTGTGTAAGTGACGACTACAAGTGTGTTCTCTGATTTCATTTTGTACGGTAATTAATTAAATGTAGTCCAAGTTCGTGTCGTGTAATTCTGCTTTCTGTACACGGATTCATGTTGAGCGAATTACCGTAATTTTCCTAACCATTGCGTGTCTCCTTCATCACCGGTCAGCTACTTAGAAAATTGGGTTCACAGTTCAATTTACAAGAGAGTAAGAACGCAAAGAAGATATCGCCCAGATAACAATGCAATTGCAAACGTGGTAAGTTTATTATCAGGATATTTGTAATTCGTACCTAAACACAATCATGTTTTTGTCCGTAAACAACATGTTATCTATAAGTGATCTGTTACCATGTTAGCGTTCGTCTTGTTCATCCGTTCTCACCTTTCCATTCAAGTCCAGTCTTTGCTTTTAGCGGATAATCTGAAACTATCGTCTCCAACACATGCGCTTAAAGTTTGCTCTAAACTCTAAACTGTTCAACCCTCCGTCTTCATATAAAGCAGTAATGCCAACTTAATGGAATTTTTGACGGAAAAAATGGAAACAAGAATGTAGAAGAATGTCAGACAAACTGTGACACACATGAATAGGTTAGTAAGCTTTGACGAACATCTTTGCGTTGAGTGTACTAAGCTCAGTGACAAGAGGTGAATGATTGTAAAAAACCACCAACCAGTTTATGATTGGAATAAGAACAAACGCATTTTGTCTGTTATACTATTTTACCCAATCGGTCATTTGTGAGACGAGAACACTCTGAAGAATATGCTATTTAGTGAATGCCATATAAAATTGAATCTTTTACCCTAGTGAAAAGAACCAACTGTTTTGTTTACCCTTAGTAGAGTAAAACGATAACAGAGATACTTTTGTGAGCAACTTGTGTAATGAAACGCCCTAGAGACTTCGTAATTCTATGCAGGTTTGCTTCATGTATGCCAATGGTTTCACTCAATATTCTGTCGGTCGAAACACGGACGATATAGCTTCTCGAGGATCTTTGTGAAGCCGTACCTTCACCCACAGGTTAGACGTCTAGGAGAACACGTAATTTTGGATTACATTTCAGGGATGCCTATATGAACTCGGGCTCCGTGTCAAAGATCCTTAAAAACTTATACTCTTGTGGTGCGCAAACTGTAGTACTAATATTGTGAATATTTCAAAGCAAGACAAACACAAAATGGTAAATGCATAATAAGGGACAATTGCGACCACCGTAATTTCGGTGACGTAGATCTGTTACAAATAGAAACCAGTTACTATGATCAAGGGTATTCGTCCAATTGGAACCACAATCCAACATTAGCCAATGTACCACCGGAATTATTTCTGCACTGATAATTTTATCAAACCACTGCCAGATATCTGAACCCCAGATGTGATTCCGCAGTGTTGTTGATTAAGCACATACCACATAGGGATGTGATTTCTGTGACTTGTTCAAATCTGGTGGAAGTTTAGATTTATATTCATGGTGTCTTTTTTCGGTTAATCATTCTGAATTCGATGTTATCCTATATAAATTCTGAACTTGCCGCTCAAATTGATTCACTACGTTTCGCCGACTAAATAGAAAAGTCACTTCAACAAAATCTTGTCGCTTGCTCGTTTATGATAATTTTGACCCGTGTATTTTCATTCCTGTCGAAAACTTTGGAATCCCTAGAAAATTATGTTTTCTCATCCACTGACTGTTTCCGGGTGCTTATTAGTTTAGGCATCAATAACTTTCTGGTTCTGGCGATCAATGTGCATAAATCCTCGAACATCTGTCACAGTCTAATGGGAAACAACGATCACAATAGTCAGTTTTCCGATGAGGAGAAGGAGTTCGTCACCAGTTGGTCTCGTAGCTCCTTTTTTCGTCCTGGAGCTGTTTTCAAAACTTTTTCCCTCTACCCACCTTTCTCTACAAACTTGTTCCATCGGAACCCTCAGTCCATGGGATTCTGACATTCTGACTTATTGGATACTACTGGTCTCTGCTATGCACTATGTGAACTGGTGTGGTTGTGCGTGGCGATATGAGCGGAAGCAGTTAATTGCAGTCCATGGTTAAAATTTAGTTGCCAATCATCCCCTGATCGTTCACTTAATCTCGTCATCATGCCAGTTTGGTTTCGAACTACAAAATGTAGTGGACATGTGGGTATGCGCTCGACCGTCGTCCACTAACAATTTGAAACACTTTTTCTGAAGAGCAGTCGCACGTAATCCCATCAGACATCGAACTAAAAGAATGCGTCAGGGTTTGGAAACAAACCATATATTTCCAGCAATATTAGGAAATATGATAAGCAGTTAGTTCTAGCCTAATCTGGGACCAACGACATCAACCAGGGGAAGAAAGAAGAGAAGTGCGAAGTGGGCCACAGCCCGCTCAGCGACAATCAAAAGCGCACCAAATGAGAAGTGCGTGGAAACTTCGATTGCGTTAAACAACGCTCTAAAAGATCCAGGTCAAACGACTGTGAATAATGGAAGGATATATGGGTCGCTAGGAGAGGAGCAAACATTCACTGCGTGCAATTAGTCGCACGTCTGAAGAAAATGGCACTGAGTTCATATCAGGCCTTCTATAGCAGGCGTACACAGAATCATGCGTACAGGACAGACAAGCAATAAAACATGGTTGCAGCCGGGATCCTTAGAGAAGTCACACGATCGCTGGTCACTACAAACATATACCATCTGTGACCACTGATGTACCGCCGCATACGAGGATGAAGACGATGAGGAGGACGTTCTGGATGGTCTGATCTTAAATACATCAGAGTAAATTCAGAAGCTGTGGACTACCTGTGTGCAGTATACTGGTTTGGAATTCGGAACTTCTTATCCATCGTAGTCTCCTTGGAGGTCATGACTTCGGGCTCCATCAATCGGCTACTATACCACTGGGACACTGATTCAGTAGCCAGCCTAGGGATTTCGCCGCAAACTATCTTCACAATGCGCTATGTTTGCAAGCTTTAACCGGTCGAACGCTCCATCACTCCTTCCATAAGCACCCATGTCGTCTAGCACATTAAAAACTTACACTATCGAGAATCAGAACAGGAATTTTGGTGCAGAATGGGCAGCTCGTGAGCCGCAGTTTGTATTCCTACTTGCTTACTTCAACTGTCTGGCTTATCTCCATTTTCTTGCATGTCAACCTCTCAGACGTAAACAATCACTAGGGGAAATTGAGTTCATCGTGAATGTTGATGCCTATTTGACCTGTACTGAGTTACTACCGTCAAACACCGGAAGTTCACAAACAGCACAACATTGTGGAGAATTTTGGCCAACTGCATAACAAATTTCTGTGTGGTGTCATCAGATTTGAATGAAATTTCCTGGCGCAGACAGCCTGAAAACTGTCTAGACGTGGCCCATTTCAGGTATATGTTCTCACGTAATAGGAGAAATCTGTACTGAATTCTGTACATAACTTGAAACACTCATATCCTTTTATCCGTTTGGTAAAAATGGATAGGTATTATGAGTTGTTAATAATTCAACTTGCATTCAATACTCACTAACTGGAAACCGTTAAATTATAGGCAAACTGCACAGAACAATAAAACACCTAGATTCATTCTTTGTCTAGCACTAACACTATATGTGTTTCTGACCCACAAATCAGTGTACAATCCAGGCCGTTTTGTAACTGATTAGTATGAGGCAATTAGCGACTAGGTCAGTGTGAATACTCAAAACCAATCAATGGCCTTTCAGATTTCAAGTTACTTGCGACATAGGTAACATTCAAAAACCAGTTCTAATCAGCATCTGGCTTATTTTCAGAGAGATTTTATCTATTCCAACTACAACTGAACAGCTTCGGATGCATCTTGCGCGTTATATCGACACTATGGTAACAATCTTCAAACATTCCCTCTCTGCAAATAGCTGTTTCTATTTACCGATTAAATGATTCCGCCTCTAACCAACTAAGATTCCTCATTTTCCCCGTGGTGTATGAAAGCTAATTGGAAACCAACATGTTAATGAGGACCTGGAAAAAATGACTAATTAAATGATGCCTATCTTTAACGAACACTAACTAGCAAGAAGCGTAGAACGGCAGAACAAGGAATGCTGATTACTTTGGGAACTGAACTAACACATGCGAACCCATTAGACGGATAGGTTGTGGTTTATTGCGCCCCATGTATAAGCATATATTTCACATACGAATGACTGTTTCGATAAAAGTACTGAATTTCTACCATGTATCTGCTGTAATCGCTTTCCTGTTTATTGAAAAGGGATGGAAGCATTCAAGATCGATGATTAGTTGTTATTGGTAGAAATGGTTTTAATAGACTCGAGTTGTTTTACCTATACATCTTTGGTTTACCTAATACGCAGGTCCGTGTCATAATCACCGAATTGGTAACAGACGCGGGTGGAGGAATTTTAAATAGTATGTCCATGTTTGTTCTGAAGACAACACTGGCGAAAGCTATAGGTGAGGTGTCTGGCGATTGAAAGTACAACTTAGTTGTTTGTGTAAAAGGTGCAAACACCTCGACAGTGAGTTTTACGTACAGGCATCGGTTTTCCACGCAGTACACCCCACTCGTTCACTATTGTCAATCTTCACAAGGTTGTCATTTCTTTCTCTTTTCATGAATCGATAGCATTGCTGGTACAGATGATGACGACAATGATGGTTTTGTGTCTCTTTTAGCTGATCAGTTAGTTACAGCTGGACTGATATCTGGTTCGGTTACGTATGCTTCACAGTTACGTTCACACAGTCAGCGGTCTAGAACAGCGAGAATCCGGCTCTTTGCATGTGGATTCCTAATTCAGGTTTCTATCTGGGCACTGCTCTTCGTTATACGTCCGAGTGAGAACGAAATCGGTTGTAATGGATTGTTGGTCTGGGAGTGCACCCGTGGACAGAGAGGCAAATAACATATCCGCATGGAAAAGGTTCACTTGTGAAACAGATGAGCTTTGACTCGAAACAAAACAGGAACGACCTTCCTTTCAGATGATCTACGATGCCAAGCCCGGAAGTCGAAAATTTTACATTTGGACCCAATTACATACAAATCCTGTCTAATCATTACTCATACACCAAGTGACCTCGAGGTGAATTGCACCGGCAGGATTTCTCAAACAATTCGTACGAGACAGACATGATATTTTTCAGCTTCTTGCATGACTTTTTATCCCTGACCATAGGGCATGTTCCGTGTACGGCCAAGTATTTCTTGTCACTGTTTCGATACTGACTGGAATCGAAATTTTAGCAATCGGATCTCTTCCAGACTAATGAATTTTCCAGAATATGCACTCCCCTACGTATCAACGTGAAGCGCAGTCCATATGCGGGAAGTGTGCGATTCAGATGTCAAGTGTACGTGGCATTGCTTACGCCTACTTCGCCTACGGCTGCAGTTGCGAGCCCGAAGAAGAATGGGTTTTACATGGGTACTTACAGCGGTTAATTAGTTGTACAGTCCGTTTTCGCATGTTTAGAGTGCAAAATTCGTCATGAGTGGCTCACGAGCTGACGGCTATTTGACTGGCAGTCAGAATCCTAACTACTATCTCAGTGTGATAATTCCTTCTCATTTCTGTTGTCCACAGACATCGCTTCTGACAGAGCCTATACTCTTTCAACTCCGGCAATCAAACACCATCACAGTTGGGCAACAGTATATGTCAATTTTGAAGTGCGCATGTTGAAACACCCTCACTCGTTTCAGTTTATCTGGTTCTCATTAGTTGGGTGTTTGCAGGTGCAAATTTAGACTTATTGTAGCAGAAGCATGGGCAAAGATTGTTTGCTCAACGAGCAATCAGTTCCATGTTATCATATCACGTTTAGATTTTCCTTTGTTTTCCAAGCATCGTATTTAAGTCGCAAACATTCCGTTAGAAAATGGAGCTACACGCTATTGAGCGAAGCTCGTTAAGAGAAATGAGTGAGTATCTCTGTGACCACCTTGAGCAGATTTGAACGGATGCTCTCAATGTCGTTGAAAACATGGAAGTTTTACCATTACTGTGTACCTTAAACTTCCGAATTCAATTAACTGGAAAGCTCTGCAGATGGAATTATGGTTTAGCAATGGATTCACATTGAGACAAATTGAGTGCAAGATATATTCATAACCAAATGAGAGACAGGTGAATCTCGTGGCCTAATAGGTCACAGTAATTTCCATCAGAGTCAGTTGGACAAAATATTTTGTCAGCAAAAAACAGCGCTGATACCATGACCCTACCATCTGATTACACTTGCGCACATCTTGAGGATAAGTCCACCATCAACGTACTGGAGAACTGCACACCGCCGTTTCTAGACTTTCTGTTGCCCCCTAAAACAAATGGACCGGTTCAATGACAACCTCATAGAAAACCGTAGATTTATCAATACACTCAACTTCACAGCTATGTTCCACTGAATATACCCAGTGACTTGTTTTCGTAATTAGCGAGCTCGACGCGAACGGTTTATATGCCTACCGCTCTATAGCATGAAATCCAACAAATCTGAGACATGTGTAGGCGTAGTGGATATCCTGGAAGATTTTTGGGTGGAAACACGCTGTCAGAACTGAAGTGTGAAATCGAGCACACAACGGATAGATAAGTCACGCTTACGGCTTTGTCTCTCAGATTAGAATCTACTTGTGAGTGTTTCCCACCTAATTGACTTTCACTGTTAGGTGATGAAGGTTAAATCATTCCGAATCATCCATGTGTTTCGTCAAGTCTACTCAAGAGTTTTCAACTGAAAACTTTTGGTGATTGTAGAGGCTATCACTCTCAGACTCCATAAGTTTTAGCTGCGTGCGCGAAAACCAGTTTATACAAACCCTGCATCTCCTTTGGGCAGTAATCTCCGAGCCCCATGAATGCTGAATAAACGTTAACCATTCGATGCTGGCGAGTGTTCGGTTCATAGCCGATAAGTGTGAAACTCACCATCACTCATACCTCCGGCTGGTGAAAAGTGATTCATCCAGTGTTTGTGACACCTAATCACCTAGCTGAGTTGCTACGACTCTCATGTATACTACGTAGGTATAAAAACCTATCAGGAATTACCGAACGGAGTTGTCCTCACAATCGACGCCAAAGAAGTTGCAGGCCCAAAGCTAAGTCTCAGTTACGAAAACCTGACGAGAAACTTGGGATGCCAGTCTACTTGTTTGGGATTGTCCGGTTATAGCGTTCTCCTCCGATAGCATGTCATCGCCTTGAGTTAACTATTCGAGCCTGCCGACGACACCTTATGCTGGATTACAACTCACATAGAGAGCAAGGCGTGAGATTCTAAGGGGTGCTTTAAAACTCATCTTGCTTCCAAGTCAGCATGGTTATTTGAAGTGGATCACTACTGCACCTACTGTTGTGAACCACAAGCGCGGATGGCAGAGGATGGCACCACCTCAAATACGAACGCTCAATTGCACGTAATAATAATCGCCGGACGCCACTGTTACCAAAGCCATGTCCATGTAAGGAGCACACTGTTTCCGGCGAGAGTGCACTCCAATGTTCCCTCTTGTATCGTTCTTTGGTTATTGCAATGCCGAAATACATATCGGCGCTTGACAACTTACAAGCAGTACAGTGTGACTGTCTATCCTCAGTACACTACAACAACACTCAGAATGAAGTCATGTATTACGGAGTTCAAACAATAGCTGACCCATAATGTGTTATGCTAAGTTGGTACAGTCGACACGCAAATCGGACATAGGTTAACTTGCCCAGATGTAGGGGTTGTGATCACGCGCTTGTTTTCCTCCCAAAGATCGAAGACCGCGCGTGTACGCCACGTCTACACGTCGCCCCATGGGTCTGCTATGTGGGTCATGTACTGACCTTACTGCACCCATAATCAAATCCGTTCGGTATCAGTGTGTGCGTGTGTCTGTATGTTTTGTGGTTGTGTGTGCGGCATGGTGATAACTGAACACTAGTTAAACTGGCCATCCTGTAGTAACATTCTTTCGGCCTATTGGCCAGCTTGTCAGCCAGTATGGGATCGCCAAGTTGGGCGTGCGTTCGTTTGCACGCCTGATTACATCCTGTCTTAGTTACAATTGTGATAGTCATGCGTTTCTTACGGTCATAGTCCCTAATCCCGTCTGACTAGTCAGGTGATCATCGGACTGTTTTGTGTGAATTACATGGATGTGCTGTTCCGTTCCCTCCTGCTGGTATAGACTGATCTGCAGCAGACGGATTATTTACGTGTGAACAAGGAAAGGTAGCCAACCTGAGTGGGATCATTTATGGCTACATCGAGGTGAGCTAAATTAGTTCGGATATCACGTTTTGATAAAAAGTTACAGTACGAATATTTACCTTTAAACTTACTAACCTACGTGAGGTACTTTGAACCACCTTTTGTCTTTCCTGGGTATTTCAACATGTGGATGATACAGTACGAATGATCTACCTTGAAAACTATAGGAAGCAGCTGGTGCAATGAGTATGAATAAATGGCCACATCCGGCATAATTTAACAAGAGTGACACATGAGTCCCTTCTTCTGATTATTTTGGGCTGGCCGTAATGTTAGTCAGATTTCGAAGGCTACGATAAACCGTGGATTTTGATCTGCGGTGTTCACCTTGTGGTAAAGAGATTTCCTGAGAATGAGCCCGTCTAGTAAAACTTTTACTCATAAAACCCCTAATAAATGTAAAAGGAAGTTATATCGCGTAACATATTTACAGTACAGCGTCTCACAGCGCCATAAATGAAACATTTTCGGGATTGAAGTTGGCCCAGTCCTCCAAGAAAGAAGCATTATGACAGCCTTAGTAGATCAAAGTTAGCTTGTTTACTCTTTAACTGCTGGCAGGTCACCAACGCATGTGAACTCGGTCTCACACAAACAAATTAGAATCTGATTTGTCCTCTAACCAAAAAATGATATCAGTCTTGTTCAACAGACCTAGTCGAGACTTCTTAGATTTGAGCACTCTACTGACTTCTCGTCTAGGTTTGGATAGCCTGATAGAATCCCAGCCAAGTATATGCATATTGCTGTACAGCGTGGCATATACCGATTGGGTCCCCTGCCTTTTTTGGCCTGAACGGCAAGTACATATTACTATTGTTTATTTCGACGCGTATTCTCCCATCGTTTTATACAAAAATAATCTGCAGTCTTGGATCGCTCGAATGTGCGCTCCTTTTTAGTAAGTCTGCTGTAATCTACTTTATTTACAACCGTCTTGCTGGAAATGCAAGACCGATGGTGAGCAAACGACTATTTCGACGGTTCTGTGTCACTCACAACGGTAGTTTTCCATGGAATTGAAAGGTACTTTTTTCCTCAACAAGGGACACTTTGCCCACCCCACAGAAAGTGTATTTGGGGGCAGGACATTATGTACTACTTTACCATGGTCATGCGCGTCACAATCACTGTACATGAAAACAAAACTAGGAACAAGTGCCTGCCTCTAAAGACACTCACTAAGTGCCGGTTCATCTGGTATGTGTAAGCGGCCTCGAAGGGATGTGGCTGCTAACTTTGGTTGTCGGTGTGAATATTCAATTATTTGTCATATGTTTTATCGAGAATTTATTATTCGACCAGTTGTTTACTACTGTGTGGTGATAAATGGGAAAATATATAAAATGGTGTAACCCATCGAAATGACTTTGAGTTACCCACAGAAGGGCAAGTGTGTGTGTATTCATACTGTACATTCATACTGCCCGAAGACTAGTTCATATGGAATGCGACAACACTAACGAATCCTACCGGTTGTGACCAAAACGGCACACAATTGTCATTGCGCATCTTTGGTTCGCGCATGCGGTGACCATCGAATGTGTGTCTACCGATCCCTGTGGTTTACCTCATTACCCGGAAGTATATGCTTACGTCCGAAGATGTTGACCTCTAGAAAAAATATCACACATTTTAGGCGTTCAAAGCACCATTTGTTTGGACACCCCACAGCCAGCTTGGTATGATTCCTAGGTTTTACCACACCCTAACTCAGGGTAAGACCAAAATACACAGCTGGCTTAAACACAGCGTTATGCGATTAAAAACGGAAATTTTGGGTGTTTTAACGGTTATCACTTTAAGGAATCCCGTAAACGTAGTTTGACGTTATCAGAAGAAGCACCAGTTTTGACAGAACATTTGAGAAATAATTAAATCCCACGTCATATTGACTAGTTAACGTGAACGAGGGAAACTGTTAACCGAGAGTTTAGCTTACCAATGACGTTTGTGATGCATCGGAATTGAAGATAGTTATATCTAAGTAAAAGACGCCACAAACGTTATAGTTTTCCTAAACCGAGATTTAAGGTTAATGAATCTGGCACCCGTCCATTTATTACCGCGAACGCAGGAGTTCACCGTTTTTGTTTCGCGTAATATGTGCAACCTATCTGCCGGCTTTCAAGTGTCTTCTCAGTCAGCTTCTAAATGTGGATACACGAAACGCTAGGATTTTGAGATAGACTCAAGTAATTTGTACTGTACGAGACAAAACAGGTGCGCAGGTGTGTTTTGAGTTTGTTAAGTTTTCTGTGTTTGAGACTACCTTCCATTTATTTGTAGAATAAATAAGGTAGGGTGCTTGAGAGATATTCCCACATGTTAGCAATTATATGAATCGTCACTTGATATGAAAATTTTTGCCAGATGATTCACAGTACCAAACCAATTGCAAATGAAAGGGCTACCTGAGAGTTTGGTTACGTAACACAACTTAGGAGTTCAGCAACTGTATTTTCCAGCCAACTTCTGCTCTGTTGCTGTTTACGTCCCACGCTATTAGACAGACAATAGCTGAACAAAGCGAGGCCAATCTGGAGCGAAATAACTTCATTCTATCACGAAAAGTAAAAAAGCGCTGCGATTTACATTGTATTTCTGTTGAGCAACTGTCTGCGTACACTTTCGTGGGCTAAATTCATAACAGTGCTCATATCGGATTGGAGGATTTGATTAGTCAAGCAGACGGTCGATTGTTTTCTGTCGAATTCAAACACCAGAATGATTCACAGAGTATCGCGTGACTAGTTATCGGAAGATGTCTGCACAATAAGTTGACCCAAATATGACGAAGGCTAGATTCTCACCTTTTTCACAAATCTCTGTTTCCATGTTCGATCTTGACAGTACAAATATGAGATACTGATGAGCAAAGAAGGTATCCAACAAAAACAATTTCTGTGTTGAATACGTTTGTGAATGTCACTCAGTGACCAACAACACACACGTTTATAATCAAGCACGCCCATTTTATATTGGTTTTATTTTTGGAAAAGTATCCCCTTTACTAAGGAAGGATTAACACTAGAGTACACGTATCTTTAACAAACTGTTTCCAATGGATTGCTGTGGCACTTCTTCGGAATAACCACGAGAGGAAAATTCAAGGGTATTCAACTTACCCTAGTCTACAGCGTACTTTGTTTAGGGACCGACCGCATGCATTTACTGTAGCGCTTCGGATTTCGTAGGAGTAACGTGATTTAGTAGCTTTTAACAGTGTGGTTAAAGAACCAAAAACCAGCCGATTTTGGAATACTGTTCACCTCTGGATGGCCGATAGTGAACCTGGTCACAGGGTTGTCTATAGATGTCCGAACACTGTGAAGGCACGTAAGACAGATCTTACGACTGTCACCAGAACAAAACCCCGAATGTCGTGATCACACCTTCCACGAAGATAGTAGGCACAGAACTCAACTTTAGACGTGAAGCTTGACTGACTGCATCTACGCTTTTTCAGAGTGTGGCACAAAATGATTTGCAGCGTGTCGAAAGTTACCACTCTTAGTTTCAACGAGCCTAACTTGACAACACAAGTTTTGATATACGCGCGGGTTACTGTGTCCAAACACGCATACGAAAACCTCACATCGTACACACTTCCTTCAACACACGTTTTCATACTTCTGATCAGTCACTCCATCATTAAGCGGTTGGTATTATGTCTGGCAGATAGAACTTAAAAACGCTGAAAAACTTTTATCTTGTTAAACAGGTCATATCGACTGAAACTGTCGGCGACTGAGTCTAATCTGTCATCTGTTAAGCTGGTTTGGTTATATCCGATGTAAGGGAGTACATGTCGAGTAAAAACAGATTTTGTACGCTGATTCTCAGTTACCGGATAAGTATTACGTTCACAGTTGTGAGGCGCATGTATCTTGAATGTGTCAGTTTACACATACTGGGCGCCTGACTCAAGAGTCACATAACTGTGAATGTAAATACGCGCTCGTAAATGAAGTAAGCCGGTATCTACTTCCAAGTAATTTCTGCCCCCATTACTGCTGCTGTTGCGTACGCAAAAGACGCTTGACCAGCAAGTTCGTTTATTGCGGAAACTTGCGTACACGTCATGTAAAAAACTAAACCATAACCGCGTGCACTCATTTGCACGACAGACATGTACTCACATACATTGGGTGACAGTACATTGTCATTCATATTGGTGAAAGTTTTCACACAGCACGTATACACTGTTCCGGTGGTCTCTTCTCGTCCGTCGTGTTCGGGGCTTGTCCTCTTCCTCCTGAATGTCGCCTGTGGGTAATATACTACTTGTGAGTAGTATACTACGCACAACGAAACCGCCTGTTATACAACATTACTACCAGTGAGTAAGTCTTAAGTAGAAACCATCCTCTAATTCGAAGACAAAACAGTTGCACAAAGAAGATAGAACGGATTGGAAATCAGCATTCAGATATCCTATCATGTCCCGTTTATGCTGTTGTTGCAAGCTCATTTGAAAATAGTTCGAGTTGAACTTCGCTTGGGACCCACAGTATAATAACAGGTCAGTCTAGTTAGGTCGAGATGAGGTTGTATAATACAAGGCAGTGCGCAATGAACAGAACTGTTCGCTATCTGTCCTCTTACGTGTTTCTTTAAATGTTGACATCCGGGACTGATAGCGATTAGAACAATTATTCCACTAGTAGTCATCACTATTTTGGAGCTGCTTCCGATTTTTCAACGTGTTATTTTTCTCTGTGACTTTTCTTGCTTCACAGTTCGAAAAAGTTAAACTGTTTTTCAAAGATCCTCATTTTATTTTATTCTCTGTTTCTGTTAGACTTAAGTGCATAAGTATTTTCCATAGGTGTTTTGCCCAGCCAATTCTCCCGCTCTCTCTCTCGCTCTCTCATTTTGACCCACCTTCCTGTCCATTGGGATTCGAACACTTTACAATTATCGTAACCTTAACCTAATCAAACTAATTTAATCTGTATGACCGCCTCTAATGTGTCTACTTGCTCCGCTTATCAAACAACCTCTCTCAAACACGTAAACACTGTTGCACCTAGCTACCAACTTTTCATCGAGTGGCATGCGCATACACGTTTGAGCGTATGCACGTTCACGAACACGCATGAAAGCTTTTTGCGGGTTCCCAACAGACCCAATTCCTAATTGCAGTTTTCCACTCATCATTTTTCTCAACAGTATAAGTGTCCTTCTAATGGGTCGGCACTTGTAGATGGCTTTAAGTGCCAAAACTGTATGATCCAGTTGGTTTTAGATAGAGACAGTTTAACTAGACTTCGATGGGCAAAATGCTTGTCGCTAGTCTTGAAAAAATACCCATATGTCGGACGATTCACTTAGGTTGTCTGTGTCATGAGTTTTTGACAAGTCCGTGTCTGGTAACCATAGGTGGAAGATAGACATATCGGTTTTAGCATAACCATGGAATCAGTGATTTTCGTTGAAGTTGTGTGCACACTTACCAAGATTGATTTTGGGTGGAACTAATGATCGATTTTGTTTCTGTAACGACAGCTCACCAGTCGATTATGTCTTTGTTGGAACTCAGAAGGGCTGGTGACTTAGACACAAATTTATATCAAATAAATGACGCTTTCATCAACTCAAAAACTGGCTTGTCTTGTGTTTCAGAATCACATAAACGAATCCTTGCCAACGACTTGCATATACGGTTTTGTTTTAAAATAAGCATGACTATAAAAACAACTAATCTTTAGTAGGTAGAATAGATGTACAAATATGGAAATTCATAATCGAAGAAAATCGAACGACTTAATTATTTTGAGCCACAACATATGTGGAAAAAATCACCCCGAATAAAAAAGAAAGCGGCTTGTAATCAAAACCGATCCTCTCGTATGTACAGAAATATAAATCTGTGTAATCGACGGGAGCCAGCGTAGAATACTAACGTTAAAACCGGTTAAGATAAGATAATGTCGGTCTGCTTGATGAAGAATGAATGTCCGGGCTGCTCTTTCAATAGTTTAAATTCAAATTGTGTTGTCTGCTTGTGTTGGGAAAAAAGTGTACAAGTGACCTATCCTCTAGTGTTCACTAACCTCAGCTGTTGATAGAAAAACTGGATCTTCTTGAACACAATAAAACTTAATACACTTCATAATACACACCCTCGAAACACAACTCTACCGCCTCCATTGGCCTTGTTTGAACTTGTGTGATGGTGTTAGTCAAGACGAGGCTTACACCAGCAGCCATTCTAGCTACGAGTATAAACGTTTTTCCCTTGGGCACAGTATGCCCCATGGGTAAAGGTTTATGTCCACGTAGCTACTGACGGCAAAAACCGTAAATCTGTGATGAGCTCTGGCCACTCCCATTATCAGGGCCCGAACAAGTTATACATCATTGGTAATAATAGCCTCGTCAAAAGAGGTGTCCATGAGACTGGTAGCTCTGCGGGTGAGAACCTCCATTGGTAAGTCAAACGGTTACCTGTCCGGACCTCGTTCAAACTAAGTGATTCCAAATGGATTGAAAACTGACAACTGATTGTCACTTTCCGCGCGTTCAGTGTGGCCATGGCCAGTACAAACTGGCAATTCGAAATGGATTGTGTCTGTCCACTTGGTTTCATTCAGGTCGTCCTTTCTTGATATACTAGAACCCTGGTGTGTAAGCGTAATTAAGAGATGGTGAAGTAAATCTACACGGTGGCTAGACCCTTTTGGCGAAGCTTTTACCTGGTATTGTCCAGATTACCGTCCCGTCCGCTTTTCTGTTAGGTAGTGCCCATAGAGCTCTGGCTGCACCAGCAAGAACCTCTTAAGGGTTTTATAATCAAATGGCCAACTTCAACCCTTCAGGTTAATTTCCCCGATACAGTTTTGAGAATTCACGAACATCCCCTCAAAATTGTCCTAGTTAGTGAAAGACACACGACAAACAACCCATGGATTGCAATGTAGCGATCATGAACTTATTCCGTTTGAAGTAACTAGCTGCCTATAAGTATTTTGACGTAATTTCAAATCCACGGATAACTAATGTAAAATGGAGTAATTCATTAGAAACCTGATGCTCCAACACCAGATGGCAACTGACAGTTGATTCGCGTGATTAAAACATTATTGACAAATACTTAATAACTGACAGTCTAGTTAATTTAGGGCGCAAACCCACAGCCAACAGCCGCTTAGGAGATTTAATCGATGTCATGCGGGCAGTTTAGAATATTTGTCAACCAATGGAAACGGGATATACCGGCGGTGAATGATGCTTAGTTGTCTCTGAGTGGCGGTGGGTTACCGGAACAACAAATGACAACATCAGCTGTAATTTGGTAATCAACATCAGCTCGAATGAAAGGAATGTGCACACACTTACTGATCATTCTCATAAAGCAGTCTTTACTGGCTCCTCGAGTTCAGCACCCGAATGTGAAACTTACGCACCTGGCATCCGACGCTGGAAGGGTTTCACACAATGCTCCTCCTTGCAAGCCAGCAGAAGTTTGCTAGAACTAAACTACACGGTTTGAATTTATCCGGTCATCAATATTAAAGCATTTTAGGATGGAAATCGGAAGGAGACTCACTGATTCATCCCAGCGGTCTCTTTGTTAGGGTGAACTTCTGAAAACCAGGCTTTGTTCATTCTACAATATGGTGGCCAAGACTAGCTAGCTAAAAGTCAACTAATCTCATTGGTACTGTTTACATTTGACCTTATAAAAAACGAATGATGGATCAGCTCTGTGACAACTTGACCCGTTGGTTGACTATTGGCTACAAACTCGCACAGATTTCGAAGGAATCTTCACGGTTCGCTAAGTTATTAACTGTTCGGTGAAAGTGAGTGGGGATGATCTACGAAGGCAAGTCAATTAGTACCATTCGACCTATTTGTTCACCCACAGCTCTTTGGGAAGTTCCAACACTGTGGACTTCATGACTATGTAACCAGAAAACTACTTTAGCGCAAATGTTTTAGTGATGGTGGCTCACATTGTCCAATCCCAGGACTAGTTCATGCTTGTCATTCACGTAACCGCTGTGTTTCGATGATACAAAAATTATCACATACACCGACAGTGATATGGAAAGTGAAAAGCTATCAAAATATCTGAACGTTTGACGTTTCTGGTTTGCTGCAAATCCGCCCCACCCATTGAACAAATACAATTGCAATTTAGTAAATCGTTTTTTTATCCGCAATATATCGAGTGATAGCCAGAATGTAACACTGTGGATGTTATAACGCATAAAAGTGAACTGAAGATGGTGGTAACAATACAATCTTTTTTTTAAACACACAGTAATACGGTCAGGAAGGTCGACTGTATTTGGGAACCCTCATCCAGGAGCTTTCTTATGTCCAATCCGCTGGTGTGCCCACAGCTTTAGTAAAACTTTGAAGATCACCCCTATTGTCTGATGGCAATCCTCAACCAGAGAAATTAAAAATCATTATCACGGTTGACAGGTTATAGAGTTTACGCGGGTATTTTAAACAGGGTCAACTTTTCATGTTCTATCACCATATAAGCTGTGATCTGACAGCGGTATAGAGGATCCGTGAGAAACTTCACCAATCATTATGAAATGCGGGCAAGCTGTGTACCACTCACTACATTAGACGCAACGCGAGAAAGCTGCACCACTGAACGCGTGGCTTGACTTCCAGTCAACGCCTAGTCAGTTCCCGGGCAAGTCTAGTTTGAAATAGCTTAACTGTACCTGTCGTAATAACGTCGTTGTTTTTCCAGCTTAAGCGTGGATTTAGTGCTTGCACGCAGGACACGATGCTGACACTTCAGAGAGCTTGCTGCTTAAAAATTCTCTTTTTCTGAAAGTATTTCTAGGGTTTTCGAGTCACGACTAATCAACTGTTTGTTACACACTGAACTGCAGTGATAACATGTACCACAGGTTGCCGTCGGGCTTCTGTTTTCAGTTGAAAACACACTTTTAATTCATATTACACTCCGTATTTCCTGACTTATCTGTTTCATCTTAACCAGTTTAATCTCCATCGACTTCTACCTCATTAGTCCAACACAATTCGTGCTACATATATATACTTAAACTAATTAAACAAGGGCACACACTGAGTAGTGAACGATAAATTGTGCATTAGCATTCAATAATCATTGTACGTCCTTCCTTATTCACTTTAGATATGCTACATGAGCTGCTTCCATTCACAATGATATATATATCTAATTGTTTGTTTGACAATGGATACCAGTGTGGATTGTAAACGTCACAGTAAATCGTTCACTACTCAGGGTGTGCCCCTTTTTACGACTACTTTAAATAAGTATATATATATATCATTGCTTCCCCTAACTCATTTATCCACGATGATCCTGTTAATTTCTGTTTCGTGTTCGTTACTTCAGCTCTTAACTGTTCACAACTAAACTTTTGAGAACATTGAGACATTGGGTCATGGGATGTCGAATTCAAATTGGTTGACCCTTTCCTGAATTCGGTCTGATATTTATTACCTCGATCTCCTCGATTCTGGGTCCAAGATCACGTAACAGTAGGTGGTTGTTGTGTACTGTTGGAACAAGTTAATGGTTAGAAGAATTGCGCAGTGTAATTGCTTTTCAATGTGGTTGAAGTCCACCAGTTGCTTATTATCAAGAGTTACAATGAACCATCTCCGTTTATTATGACTCAACATTTGTATAAGGTCAGCAAATTTAATTGTGTTGGTTATCAATTTATAGATGAACCGTGGCGGCACAATAATCTTAAGTTCATCTGGGTCGCGACATGTGCATCATTTGAGGGATCGGCTGTTCGGCCGGGTCAAGTTCATTAATCACATATATGGAATGAATTTCGCTCATGGTTTTCATCACTAATGCATTTCATAATACCAGTATCGAGCCCTGGCCCAAGGCAAGTAATTGTACGTACAGTAATGAGTCCATGTGCTTATCCTACTCATAGTTACCGGCTTAAAAACCATCCGTTCTTGTTAGTTGACTGTTTATTAAGCTCTTTAATAAACCGGTACACACCAAGCAACAGTTTTTGCGTCGCGCTTTACTGTGGTGGTAACAGCACCTAGATTAAACAAAGCATACAAGGTCTGTCGACTGTCGAGTTTATGGACTTTTAAACCGATTCATTTTTGTTGCCATAAATAGGATAACAAGGCAGTGTGCACGGCTACCGAGATCATGAGCTAAGCGACCATAAAATGTAATGTAAAGTGTGCACCGCTTGAAATACAACAGATGCGGCTCATGGCTTAGAACTAATTAGCAGCCCACTGGCATTTATCAGTAGCTGTATATTTCTGTCGTTTTTTCCACTATCAATAAAGACTTTTGATTCAAATGAGTAGTCGGGGATTTGGTTTGTTTTCAAGTTGACCATCACTCACATTTGATCACAGCGTTCGCATTCAGATAGACTTTCCAGCCAACCTCTTTCGAAAAGAAGCACTAGACTCGAGTTTCGCTCTCATTAGAGCTCGTCAGTAGTGCATATCCTTGCCACGGTCGGGATTTGAACTCCGGACATTCCAATCATGAG